>JAECUM010093744.1:0-80706 GCA_016617855.1 Megalonaias nervosa | reverse complement strand
CTGTGTGATACCACTGCATATGTTACATTGTGATGATGCTCATTGATTTTGTTATGTGATACCAATGCATATGTTATATTGTGATGATGCTCATTGATTTTACTGTGTGATACTGCTGCATATGTTACATTGTGATGATGCTCATTGATTTTACTGTGTGACACTACTGCATGTTATATTATGATGAAGCTCATTGATTTTACTGTGTGACACTACTGCATGTTACATTGTGATGATGCTCATTGATTTTACTGTGACACTACTGCATGTTACATTGTGATGATGCTCATTGATTTTACTGTGTGACACTACTGCATATGTTACATTGTGAGATTCCTCATTGTTTTTGTTGGGCAACACCACTACATGATATGTTACAGTGCAATATAGGATGTTTGTTTCATGATGTTTTGACCCTAATAAATATGATGTGGTAAAAGGTTTTAGTGACTTGATTGTTTCAGACTGTAGGTCCTGCATGGATACTGTATAACCTGGCTGGTCTGTACTGGAGGATCATGGGTAATAACTATCATGCTATAGAGTGTGTCCGTTCATCTCTTCACTCTGTGCCAGAGGAGTTTAAAGACGTGCCTTTGTTAAATCTTGCCAATATTCTGTACAGATGGGGACGATATGAGGATGCCATGATTGTCATGAAAGATGCACTGGCAGTCAATAGTTTTGAGGTAAGAACCACATTACACTGGCAGTCAGTACTTTTGGGGTAAGAACCACTTTACACAGCAGTCAGTAGTTTTGAGATAAGAATCACAATTTCTCTTGCAAACTAGATGATTGGATGCATCTCTGTTAGTACCACACACTTTCAAGAAAGGAATGTCACTGTGACATACATTTCACATTTTACTGCCTTATGTTAAATTAAAAGTTGACCAATGTGACCCATATGTCATGCTTCACAGACTTTGGTTGAATTTGCTGTTTTAAGTTTATTTGTCTGCTTCTTTTCATGCAAGAATCATCAAACTAGATGATTATATATGTTTCAATCAACACCCTGCCCTTACAACAAAAGAATATATCTGTGATCGACATTTCACATTATACTGGCTTAGTTTAAGTGCTTAAATTCAGCTCATGTCAATTTTTTTTCCACCCTGTATTCATATTGTTACACCTAGAGTCATGAAACTTGAGAGGATGCATCTTTTCGAGTACTACATTCTCATCACAAAAGTAAGGTGACTGTGACCCATATTCCATGTTTCATTGACTTCGGTTAAATTTGATGCTTAAAATTTTTTCTCATGCTTGAATCATCAGACTAGGCAATTAGTATCACACCCTTACAAAAAAGATGATCACTGTGACCTATATTTCATATCTACTTGCTGACATCAGTTTTTGCACTTTGTACCTAGATCAAGAAACTTGCAATGGGATGCACCTTGATAAGAACTACACCCTCATCACAAAAGTAGGTCACTGTTACTCATGTTTCATGCTTAAATGATAAAGGTTAAATTTGTTTTGTTAAATTTATTTCTCAAGCTCTGTTCATGATAAAATCATCAAACTAGATGATTGTATGCATCTCTGTTAGTACCACACCCTTACACAGAAGAAGGTCACTGTTACTAATACTTTACATTTTACTGGCTTTGCATTTAGCTCATGACCAAATCAGTACAATGATGAAACTTGATGAGAAGATTCATGTAGTTGAGCACTTTTTAATTTATCTTCATACAAAGTATCATGAGTATAAAATTAATAGAATTACTAAGTGCATTTTAGTAAAATTATAAATGTTAGCCTGTAAGTTAACACGGAATGTGAAAGATATTTATTTAGGAGAAGCGTTCTTACATACCTTTAACACTAGGAATGCTCATTGAGTTCCATCTCAGTCCATATTAGTCTAAATCCTATGACATACATGGACAGGGAATTATCTTTAGGTTGTTGCATTACAATATGCAAAGTAGTTTGCTGATTGAATTAGAATGATGTGATTGTATTATATAAGGTAGCAGTTTGTTCTTTTTAATTCTGTTTTATATTATGATACGATGGTTTCAGATTATCAAACTAAACAGTATATTCCATTTTATTTTATGTATCACTATGACCTATGTTTATATTTACAATTTTTGAATAGGTGCCCTCTTTACTGAGTTAAGCCATCCCATATATACAATATTTTTAACTCTACATTTTGCAGAAGTTTTACAATAGTACAGTAACATAATTTTAAAGTGCTTTAAAACAGAAGACAGTGAATTGCATAAGTTCTTTGTTTTCACTTAGAATGTGTTAGATGTATTAATTTGATCCATAAAAACTTTTTTTCGCCAGCCCATATACACAATATTGTTAACTCTACATCTTGCAGAAGTTTGACATGAGTACAGTAACATAATTTTAAAGTGCTTTAAAACAGAAGACGATGAATTGCGTAAGTTCTTTGTTTTCATTTAGAATGTGTTAGATGTATTAATTTGATCCATAAAAACTTTTTTTTGGCAGCCTACAACCCAGTATTTCTATGGCAATCTCTTATGGGCCATGAAAAATTACACAGGTGCAATGGCACATTTCAAGGAAGCCTTGGAGATTAAACCTGAATATGAGGACGCGCTTGAGGCATTGCGAGCCTTAAAATGTTTCCGCTTGTATCACGAGTCTGCACAGAGTGCTGCTCCCTTGGAGACAGAGACACAGGTATTTGGGCCCAACTGTCAGCGGCAGGGGACACCATCACTGCCTGATGGACAGCAAGTGGAAAGTAGAGTCATCTGTAAAAATGTGAGCATTTTCTATACTTTAAGAGTAAGGTCGATATCCGAAAAGATGTCATGATAACACACAGTGTACATCTGGGCACCACTGATAGGTACAAGATAATGGCAGCCGTATGGAAAATAATGTCTATTTAGTGTTGCGAAAAGAAATAAAGCTGGCAAAAGAAATGGTTGCTATCAAATAAATAAGGCAAGAAATGTGACAAAACTGTACAAAGTTTTAGTGAAACCCAAGTAATTTTTACTGCTTTCTCAATAAATTGTGTTTTTATTTTTAAGTGTAGAAATAAGGTAAGTGGAGAACGGGAGATCCTTTACACCCATGACAGGATTGGAACCATTCCTTTATTTAAAGATAACATTTGTGTTAAATATTGTAAGGGAAAGAACTCTTTGTAAGTTTGGATAACTTGTTGTCTGTTCCCAATCCCACACTGGTAATTTTGGCCCAAAATATTGTTGAAAGAAAATGATAATCATTTCACATGTTATCTTAATGATGCTAATAGCATGAGCTATGTATCCAGCATTTTCAGCATACCAAAAAAATCATTTTCCTTGATTTTTAGATCGCTGTACATATAAGTGAACATGTCTGCTTGGTTACATTATTTTAACAATGCACAAGTTACTGTTTTGAAAGAAAAGTTGTTCATTTCAGTATATATCATATTATAATCTTTTTATCTATCCCAGCCTTTCAGGCCAAGGTCCTTATTTCTGTTCCCCCCTACCCATTTGGAATGTATCTTTAAACCCAGTTTTCTTTGTTTGATTGCTTTGCCAGCAATCTAAAGTAAAGTGTACATGTACGCAACATTCTTTCCTTACAGCATACTTACAAAAAAAAAAAAATCAGACCTTTTCATCAGTTATTTTATTAAATATTATTTGTACTCAATCCCCAGATGTAATGTGATGCAGCCCCCATATTTTTCTGGTAATGGCAATTTGAAGCTTTGGACCTTAGGTTGAAACATTGCTTTATTGAACTACACTGAAAGCTGATATTGTTGTAGAAGTACATTTGTAATCTTGCTATTTTTAATGACTGAATCTGTTGGGGTACATCTCTCCCTTGATAATGCACACACAGTGTAGTTCAAAAACACAGACATGGGCACGAGTTACTGAGGGACCTCTGAAATTTAAGACGGGAATACCATCCCAGCTGGACATCAACAACGAGAAGACGGGATAGGGGGATAGCTGGACATCAACAACGAGAAGACAGGGGATAGGGGGATAGCTGGACATCAACAACGAGAAGACAGGGGATAGGTGGATAGCTGGACATCAACAACGAGAAGACAGGGGATAGGGGGATAGCTGGACATCAACAACGAGAAGACAGGGGATAGGGGGATGTTATATGGTTTAATGATTATTTTATAACCATGTTGGGAATAATTGTCAGTAAAACACTTTTTCTAATGTAGTTGGTTACTTTTCTGTATAAATTACTTTTATTTCCTGATCACCAACCTTTGAAAAATTTGTGAATTAATTGAATAAACCACTGATTAATGTTAGATACTTTATTTATGTCACTTGTACTAATATTTAAAACTGTGTGTGCAAATGATCAGTTGAAATGAGTTGCCTGAACAAACCGTCATAACCACTATCTCTTATGTGGGTGGGATTAATGTGCCTTCTAACTTTTTTTTATTATTCCACCCCCATTCTATGATTTAACACAAAAGATATAATTAGCGTAATACAAAGCAGGTCTTGTTTTAATTGATTATAACAACTTAACAAACACTTCTACACATTAGAGATCAAAACACAGTTGGTACTTAATTATGTTCTCAGAAACACTCACAGACGTTGCTGTGAGGGTAGATGGACACTTTTCCCATTTGAATAGAAGAGGGCATATATCATTTACGATAATTACACTAAAACTGAATTAAAAGATAAGACTAAATCACGAGTTTCGCTTGTCAACACTTTATTTATTTGGTATTTATTTCTTAAGTGCTGCCACCAGTAGATATTACTGATAATTTTGTGGATCAAAATTTCATGAAATATTTTTATTCATGGTGTAATGAGAATTTTCTTTTGTATAGAAAACTTGACAAAATATAACTTCTTATTATAAGTCACAAATTTCATGATGTTGAATCAGATTTCTGGGCACTAACTGCTGTTTTTTGATGATAAAACAAGTGATATATCAAAATTTCATTTTACTTGTTTTATATGAGATTTTCTTCACATTCAGCACATAGGGGCCAGTTCTTTTTGGGTATTTTTTAGAAAGAAAATATTGGGATCCAGAAGCAGGTAATCGAGTTAGTGAGGGAGAGGTGTGTAATGAAGCTGATTCATTTTAGGAGTACAGTTTTGACCTTGACCTTGATATATTTGGTGACAAAGTCTCTTGCTGGAGCTGATTTATTTTAAGAGTACAAATGTGACCTAGTTGTATTCAATGACAGAGTCTAATGAACTATAATGAAGCTGTTTCATTTAATATTTTATGCAGCAGTTATGCTTGTCTTAACTGTGCATTCATTGATCAGTCAGTTTTTGGTTTAAATTCATCGTTTCAAAAATGCTGCCTTCAAGAGGATAAGAATGTGTCTTCTCTTGCAAGATAATATCATAGCTCAAGTGTACATATCAGAGGATAACAAAATTAATGTATCTTCTGCTGCAGTGACACATTGTAGCGCAGGTGTACATATCAAAAGATAACAAATGTATCTTCTGCTGCAGTGACATCTTGTAGCTCAGGTGTACATATCAGAGGATAACAAATGTATTTTCTGCTGCAGTGACATATTGTAGCTCAAAAGTACATGTCAGTGGATGACAAATGTATCTTCCACTGCAGTGACATCATAGCTCAGTTGTACATATCAGAGAACAACAAATGTATCTTCTGCTGAAGTGACATATGATATCATAGTTAAGTGTGTACACATATCTGGATAGGTGTGTATATGAGTGCAGGTACCATTTAGAAAATGTATTTTGCATATAAATTGTACATGTTGAGGACAGTAGCTAAAGTAGATTAGTTGAGGTGTAGCTAATTGAGTCAACCTTTTAAAATAAAGCTATTGTTACTGTTATTATTGCAAAAGATGTGACACAATCTTCATGTCCTTAGTCTAGCAACCATCCAGTACCTGCTTCCATTTATTGAACTTTAGCTATTTATATTGAGTCACAAAGAATTTAAATTTGGGTAAATGAAAATATCTGAACTTTCCTTATTTTGCAATAGTTCACCCCACTGCATGGCTCATTTATACTTCACAGCCATACTGTCTAGAGCATTTACTCTGACTTGTTACATTTATTGTGGATCTTTCAGCAGTTTTGACTTTATTTGAAATTTATGACATTACTTGAAAAGTTCTACCCTTTTGCAAGCTGTGGTTTTATAAATTTAATGTAATATGAGAACAAATGTTAGATTTAATTTATAACATGATAAACTGACTTATCATATTCACTGGGCAGCAAAATATTGTCTTGAATTGACCTTTAAATATGTTCGGATGGCCTTGATATTGTGTTTAACATTCTCATTTGCTTGTTTGACAAAACATAACTGTTTGGCACAAGGCTTGATATTATATATGTGTAAATGAAATTGGTTTATGAAACACATTATCAGTGATATAATACATATTTTTTTCTTCAGGAGAATGGAGAGGAGAAATGTGTGATAGAGACACGGACACGTGCAAAGCCAGGGGAATGTGATGGCAGTTGCTCACAGAGTTGCACAGTGACCCCAATACATATGGATACATGTGGAGGTGCTGATCCTAACCTAGACTCACATACAGGTTTATACGAGTTCGATTTCCAGCCTTACACAACGTGATTTACAAGAGTTATCCTCCATGATTTTCCAATCCACCCGAATTTGGTCTCCATAGCATTGCTTTACCAAGGATAATTGGATTTCAACCAAATTTGGCTTTTTGTTGAATTTGATTTAGTTTGATTTCTAGCAGTCCACAAAATTTTTGTTCACTATGACCACGGATTGTCTGTGTTCCTGACTTTGGTTTCTGCAGCATTGCTTTAAAAAGAACTCATGGAATTTGGCCAAATTTATCATGCAGCCTTGCACTGATCAGACCTTGAATAATCTTCATTTTCAGTGTTCTGTATTGCCATTCAGAAAACTATTATTCCAGAATGCCTCTCCTCCTAGCCTTGAATTTGTCGCTATAATTTTACTAAGGAATGTTGGATTTTTGTCATTTGGATTTCCAGCATACCACATCATCTTTTTCAAGAGTTACAACTGGAATGCTAATCTCCTAATTTTGGTTACCCAACACAAATTCCAAATTTCATTGTCTATTAGGCCCTACAGAGCAAATTGTAGTTAGCGAGGTAATTTGTAAATTACACAGTATTTATAGCTCTAATTTATGTTGTTATAGCTTAATTACAAAGTTTTACCAACCTTACTATCATGTCAAAACAATCTGGAAGGTAATTTGCCCATTAGATGCATGTTAAGCAGTCTGTTTACTTCCACAATCAAAGAGAGAAAATGACATTGATTATTTTATCCTCATTTTCTGTATTATGCCATGTATTTAAAAGAGTTCATATCTACTGTATAAAGTTCTGAAGGAGGAATAACTCTTGTTACCTCCTGTATGCATACATTGGAATAAGCAGATTATATTACATGTTTGATATGTGTCGATTATGGAGTGATAAGAAGCAGCATGCAGATCTTGATACTGTCTGGCATGTTGATGGTTACTCACATCTCCTCTCATTACATGAAAGTCAGAATAATATGCATGAAGTCATCCATTTATTTACCTTTATTGTTAAAATTTGTGGCGAAGTTGGTTTGTTTACATAACCTGTAAGTCATTTTTGCAAACTTGCAATAATAGTTGTGTACTCTGTTGAGGCCACCATAATATTTTTCCATAATCTTCATATGTTATAAATGTTGTTCTGATTGAGTGTACTCTGTATTTCAGGTTCATTGGATAGCCAGTGTTCACAGAAACAGGGTAACAATGAACCTGTACCCGATGATGCATTGTGTAAGTTTTCACAAAAAATGTGTCATATGTCATCATAATCCAAGAACTGAGCACATTTGTCTGCCTTATAAAGCATATGAGCGGACATATGAACAGCTGCTACATTCTTGTCTTCCTCCAGAATCAAACACAAAAAATGCTGTATTTGCTACATTTTGTTGACTGACTCTAGTCCAAAATACCTATCTGATCACACCCATGTGTACACCCAATTTAGATACCTGCACTTCAACTCTGACACTCATATTCTCATTATTTTAAATATAAAAACCAAGTCCTACAGACAATGTTCTTTCATGTTCCAGGGCCCAGCAACCTAGAATGAATTGCCTCTGGAGCTTAGGGAAAAGGACACTGTGATCTCTTTCAAGAGTGCTCAAAAACTCATCTATTTAGACTGCATGAACAGACTTAAGATTTAGCAGTGTTTTCTTAACCATAATTATTTTCAGTGTGCTTTTTTTGTAATTTCATGGTGTTTGTTTTTGTAATCTTGTGTGTGGGTGTGAGTGTCCTTATGTGTTAATGTGCTGAGCACTTAAAATTTTTAAAGATTAAGTGCTTTATTAAGTCCTCTATTTTTATTATTATTATTATAATTATTATTATTATTATTATTATTATTATTATTATTATTATTATTATCTTTAGCATTTGATGTACTTATACAGATTTCTCATTCATTATTCACTGAAAAGTACATTCCACAGCACTCTTCACTAAAAAGTACATCACACAGCATTTCCCTCATTAAAATGTACATCACATAGCACTCCTTCAGTAAAAGTACTAAAAGCACATCACACAACACTCCTTCAGTAAAAGGTGCATCACACAGCACTCCTTCACTAAAAAAAGGTGCATCACACAACACACCTTCACTTTTTAGAAGTACATCACACAGCATTTCCCTCATTAAGATGTACATCACACAACACTCCTTCAGTAAAAGTTGCGTCACACAGCACACCTTCACTTTCTAAAAGCACATCACACAACACTCCTTCACTAAAACGTGCACCACACAAAAACACTCCTTCACTAATGCATGCTTACACAACACTCCTTTCCTAAAATGTGTATCGCACAACACTCCTTCACTTTTTATAAAGTACATCTATTATGTGTCTAGGCTCGTACAAAGGTAACAAAGATGTAAGTCCTATCACTAAAATGTTCTAGTAAATCAAAGTTCGAATCCCAATGAAGTTAAAAGATGGAAGGTGATGACGTCTTCGATAACCTGTTTTGTGTTGTCGTGTCGACAGTTCCTTGTTGAATCACCAAGAATAATATTCCGGCTTGAGAATTCCGAATAATTTTCAGTAAATGCCTTTGTCCAAGAATTCTGATGAGCACTAGATAAAGACTCCATGGAAAATAAATTATTTTAAATAAAAACTCAATTCAAACTGGCAACAACAAAAATAATATCTTTGAGCCCGAAGGTATGATTTACTCCTGACTAGAAAAACACTATGATACGTCACTTTAACTCCAACTACAATGCAGAACGGACCAAGTGATAGGGTTATGTGATCACTTCTTTTTGAGAAATGTAGTAACATCATATGTCAATTATCACGTAGGCCATGTACGGATTTGATTGTACTGAATGAATCTTACTATAAGATTCAATAATAAAATTTTTTTTAAAAAAGTTGTTTACAACAGAGCTGAAACTGGCTCTGAAATCTAGGTCACCAAAAGATGCAATGTTTCTACGAACTGCATATTTATCAGGTTTAACAGAACTGAACTGAACTTTCAGGAAAAATGTCAAATCCAGTGAATAAAGTTATCATTACAATAACATGTAATGATATAAAAACAAAATAAAAAAGAAATTTAAAATTAACACACAAGTAATTAAATTACATATACGTACCACATTACACAACACTCCTTCGCTCTTTAAAAAGTACATCACACAATACTCCTTCACTAAAATATAAATCACCCAGCACTCTTTCCCTCAAATGTATATCACACAGTACTTCTTCACTAAAATATACATCACACAGCACTGCTTCACTAAAATGTACACCACACAGCACTCTTTCACTAAAATGTACGTCACACAGCACTCCACTCAAATGCATATCGTACAGCCCTCATTAAAATGTACCTCACACAACACTCTCTTACTCCATTCATTATAACATGGTTCATGTAATAATTCAGATGGTTGTAGATCCTATTTCATTAAATCTTTGTGAAATTATATGTATCGACTGTTATAATGAGAGAATACTTCATTATGATGCATTTTCACTGCATGGCAATATAATCTATGGTTGTCATGGACAGTGTCATAATGAGTGAGTAGTTCATCTTAAGACAGTCTACTACATGGCAATATAATCTATGGTTGTCATGGACAGTGTCATAATGAGTGAGTACTTCATCTTAAGACAGTCTAATATTAGGTTGTATATGCTGTGGTTTCCTTTTACTGTTATAATGAAGGAGTACTTCATTATAGAGCAGTCCCAATATCTGGTTCTGGTAGTTTGATCTGTGGCTCCCATGGACAGCATTATAATGAGTACTTCATTATAAATCAGTCTCTCTATGACATGGTACACTCTATGGCTCCCATGGACAGCATTATAATGAGTACTCCATTATGGTTCAGTCTCTTTGACATGGTGTACTATATGGCTCCCATGGACAGCATTATAATGAGTACTTCATTATAAATCAGTCTCTCTATGACATGGTACACTCTATGGCTCCCATGGACAGCATTATAATGAGTACTCCATTATGGTTCAGTCTCTTTGACATGGTGTACTATATGGCTCCCATGGACAGCATTATAATGAGTACTTCATTATAAATCAGTCTCTCTATGACATGGTACACTCTATGGCTCCCATGGACAGCATTATAATGAGTACTTCATTATAAATCAGTCTCTCTATGACATGGTACACTCTGTGGCTCCCATGGACAGCATTATAATGAGTACTTCATTATGGTTCAGTCTCTCTATGACATGGTACACTCTATGGCTCCCATGGACAGCATTGTAATGAGTACTTCATTATAAATCAGTCTCTCTATGACATGGTACACTCTATGGCTCCCATGGACAGCATTATAATGAGTACTTCATTATGGTTCAGTCTCTCTATGGCATGGTGCACTCTATGGCTCCATGGACAGCCTTATAATGAATACTTCATTATGGTTCAGTCTTTCTGTGGTATGGTGCACTATATGGCTCCCATGGACAGTGTTATAATGATGGAGTAGTGTATAGGTTGTAAGATTTATAGTTTAAAAATTTCAAACTTTAATAAAAATGCTTTACTACCATTGTTATTGAACATTTTACCATGTTGAATCTTTTTGTTACTTGGATCAGAGGGCTATAATCTATTAGATGAAATGGTGCTGTGTTTAATGTTTTTAATATTACTAATGTGTTTCTTGTTGTTTCAGTTGGTGGTGATTTCAGCTCAAAGCTGGATGAGGTCAGTGAGTACTATCAGAGGAAGGGGCTCTGTCAGGGGGAAGAATGTAACCAGCTTAGGGTTCAGGTAAGGCACGTGGTCAAATTAGGATGCATAAATCTGTGAGATCTTTGATGTTATAATATGCATCATAAATGACATGCTAGGACAGCCTTCCAGTTTTCTAGAGAGAGTCCTCCACTAAGTTTATGTCAGTCAGTCAAGTTATCACAGTCTTACCCATATTTACTGGCAGCAGTTGACCTACAGTGATTTGCAGATAATCACATTTATGTTTGGTCAATGATTTTCTGTTGAGTGAGATGTCAACTACAGCAAGTTTTCCAAACCAAAGATCAGATTTCATAGCATACCAAACTGGCTGAAAATTTTGTTATTAAGATCAGTAATTATTTGTTCAGGCTTGACAAAGTTAGCAGAGCCTTGTAGAAATCATGCAATCCACCCATCACAGGGCCCAGTAGTAATCATGCAGTCCATCCATTGTTTGTCTATTTTCCATCAGTTTGGTTTCCACAAAATAACTATACTGGGAATTATTGTATTTTAACCAAATTTTATATCGAGCTTGATACTGGTGAGATTCGGAATGAGTTCAATTTCCAGCCTCAGTAGTCATGTGGAGGAGTTATGGCCCCTGATTGCCAATTTTTCTGATTTTTGTTTCTTCTGCATGATTTTACAGATGTCATTGGATTTGAACCAGATTTGACATGCAGATTTAAATTGATGAAACCTTGAATTAATTTCAAGCATTCCACATAGAAAAGTTTTGTCCTTAATTGCCTGTCTTCCTGACTTCAGCAGCATTAATTTTACCAAGGATTGTCTAATTTCAACCCGATTTGATATGCAGTGGGTAATATTTATGTGAGCAAATAGCTTATCACTCTGCGTGCACTTATAATAGACCCTAAAAAATAGGCCTGTATTTGCTGAACCTGAATATAAATTTGCTTTCAGAATTGGTAAATTAAACCATGATATATCACATGTTTTATTGTTGTAAATAGTAGTTAATGCTTAAAAATTTGAACTAGCATCATGAAATTTTGCCGCTTTTAATAAGAAGTCATGTATTTTTTAAATTTTCTTTCTAAAAGATTCTCGGTGTGCTGTAAATAACAATATATGCTGAATATTGATTAGTTAAATATTAGTAATGACGTCTTACAACAGCACTTCATGAAATAGATATCAATTGAACAAGTCTTGTTAAGTGAAATTCATGTTTCAGTTCTATCTTTTAGTTTGGTTTCAGTGTAATAACCATAAATGTGATGTCTTATTCTATTCAGATGTGAAAATTGTCAATCATCCATGATAACAGCATGCTTACAAGCATGAGAAATTAAGTGCTGACTGTTTTGACCTGCAACTTGCAGAAGTTGCGTTGTTATAATGAATTAAAAGTAGACCTGCTTTGTATTGCTAGATTCATTGTGTCTTTCATATTAAGTCAAGGTGGTAGAAAAAAAAATTTTAGCTTGCAAATTTTACTGACATAAGTGCTCAGTCACAATCATTTGTCGAGTCAACTGATTTCAATTGAGTAATTGAGTGCTGTTTTAAATACTACTTTGTTAAGTAACATAATTAAAGTATCTAATTTTAGCCAGTGCTTGAGACTACTCATTCACAAATGTGGATAGTAAGGAAACCAAGCGAAAGGAATACTTGGTACATGAATTGCTTAGTGATTTAGTAGATAGGAATACTTGGTACATGAATTGCTTAGTGATTTAGTAGATAGGAATACTTGGTACATGAAATGCTTAGTGATTTAGTAGATAGGAATACTTGGTACATGAAATGCTTAGTTATAGATAGGGTGCTTTTTAGACAAGCAAGTTCCAATGTTTGTAGCAATGTTATTTTTCCCAAATTGGCACTGAGAGGTTGAGCAGAAATTTCACTATTACAGGACAGCTCACACAATTTTCATTTCTCCAAGCATCACAGTAAGGGTGGAGGGCGTGGAGAGAGTCAGAAAATATTCTGCACTATCTCCTTATGTGTCCTGATGGAGTTGCTGCAGCATGAGAGTGGCTGTGCACACAATGCTTTCTCAATGTCACATCGGATGATCACTGTGGTGTTGATCAAGTGAGCATGATGTGCTGTGCATGTGTTAAAGTTGTAGAATTCCATTGAGAGAGAGAGCTACAGCTGGGTGAAAGATACATAAAGCAATCTGGGATATCTGACTGGAATTTGGCACCTTTTTTGTTTGTTTTCTTTCCTGAATGAAAAAGTATGTATGTTTAGACATATTTTGCATAAAGGTGATCAATTCTTCTATTGGTATCTAATTGTAAATCACTCTGATGTCACCGTCTTTCCAATGATAGTCTTCATGTATTACCTATTCAAATGTGAATTAGTACTATCAACCAGCACCCTTCACAGTAGTGTTACATGCCTGCAGTCATTGTGGTGATCTGTAGGTATTAACCTCTTCACTGCACAGCTTAAATGCAGGGAGGCTTGAAGGGGATTAACTTCCCAACTATGATGCATAGAGAAATGAAAAATCACATGAGCTGTACTGTACTTGCAAAGAAATTTCAGTATCATTATTGTAATAATAGACTAATAAAAAAATTAAGTTTTTGAGTAATAAAAATATTAAGTTTTGTTGGCATTGTTTATTGCGATAAATGTGCATCATTTTGAAAAAAGAACTTTGTTTATTGTTCTGAATCGACAATACTACTTGAATATATTCAGTCACATAGCAGTGCAGTACTGCAGTTTCCTTCTTCGAATATGTTACACAATCATAATACCTTAGGAGAACTACCACTATCTCGCAAATCCAGCCCTCCCAGATACTACTTTTAGCTAAATGAGCTAAAAGTTATCTGCTGACCTATTTGGCAGTCGGTTAGACTGATCTCCCTTACATTTAAGAATTGGCGGTACAGTGTAAGAATATCCCAGTTATTATTGAAGTGGAAGCATGCTCTCATCACGAGAGTCCTCACAAGAACCAGAAGCTACGTGGAAGATATACCACTACAAATTGGAGGAGTTTTTCATTTCTAAGGAACGTATACTCCATCTTTATTTCTAACTTTTTCTCTCTTTCAATCAAATTCTGCCTTCACAAGTTGCCACACTTTGTTGTCGTCACACATTTAAGTACTTGCACATGGAGCCTAAGCGACTTCTCACTCAGGTTTATAAACAGGTGGTATTGTCATTATATTTTACCTGTATGCTTCCTTGCCTTATTACACTTATCATTTTCTGAGTCACCCTTTTAATTATTTAGCTCTGCACAGACATTGCGTTCTAAGACAGGTGCAGGGCTACAGCTCTGTTCTGTCATACGGATTAGAACTATGGGCAAGGCGTAAACAAAACATACACCTCAAACTGAAGACGTCACCAGTCTACATGCGGATTTAAATTACCCTTTAGCCATGAAGCATTGAACATTGACATGCTCGGAAACGGCTCTGGCACCCAAGTCACCACAACAGGACTCATTTTTGGAACTCCCCCTACCTTGCCTCCTTGGGGTCTGACTTGATTCCTCCTACAGAATGGGACAGAGCTAACAAACAGCCAAGTTCCCACTCATTCATATGGACAGGTTACATGGATCAAATATACCATAACCTGTCCCCACTGATGATCCTAATGATATCCTCCTCACACTGATGGCCTGTTTCTATTGCGACCAGCCTAGGTCATATACTATGGATCATGAAGGGTCAACATTAATATTACTGACTCATCAATTAAAGCCTGGGCTTTCAGTATGTTGAACCTGACTTTTGCAGACAAGTCTAACTCATACCAGCTCATGATACTCATTCAGCATGATACCATGAGTAGATCCTCACACCTAAACAGATGTCGCTTCACAATTTCTCTACATTCTGCCATGAGAAGAGCTTCTTTACTCAGCGACTGTCTTGAAGTCGTGGTCCTAATTCAGGGCATTTCTACGAGTTTAGTGAGTGACAGACCTTGTCATTCTTCACCAGGTAAGTCATGTGTCACATTTTACCGTCTCCTCACTCCACACAACCAAGATGATGTTGCTTGTTCTACCAGTACTGTCGTATATTCTACCCTACACGAGGGCACAGGAAGATTCTGCCTTCCGAGCCTACATTAAGGATGTTTTTCCACACCCAGAGCTTTGTCCTCCTCTGACTCCATCAACAACATGCACCAGTGCTCCAATATCTGTTGATCTTACGACAAACGGAAGGTTCTGACTTTAGTTATGTTCGCAGTCTAAAGGGAGAGCTACAGGCTTTCTGGCCCGCCTTCATCATCATTTTGACGGCACTTATAACATTTGCTCTCCCACCAGCTTTTCATTTGGAACCCCAGCATTGACAGTGATCTTGCCACATTTGGGATGGCATAGCCACACTGCATATGAATGGATCAGATGGCCTTTGTTGACACTTCATTGTTGGACTTCTGCTCTCTCTGGCTATCTTCCAACTGACGGAACATAGCTTATCTTCTCTTAGAATACCTCAAGGCATGTATGGGAGTCAGTCTCAGGCTAAGAGCACTGCCTTTATCCTCTTCTGTTTAACATCCCATTGGATGAAGTACGTTAACAAGCCATCAAGGAGACACGTTTCCCTCAGATGGATCAGATGGCCTTTGTTGACACTTCATTGTTGGACTTCTGCTCTCTCTGGCTATCTTCCAACTGACGGAACATAGCTTATCTTCTCTTAGAATACCTCAGGGCATGTATGGGAGTCAGTCTCAGGCTAAGAGCACTGCCTTTATCCTCTTCTGTTTAACGTCCCATTGGATGAAGTACGCTAACAAGTCATCAAGGAGACACGTTTCCCTCCCTTCCGCTACCACAGCATTGATACATGGATAGTACAGAGAATCAACAAAAGGACCCAAGAGCCATTCATAGGACACGAACCTCAGAAAGCTGTCCTATCGAAGCTCCACTGATCGCATAGCAAGCGGATATAGCACCGAGAGGGTTCTATCATTCGTTCTACACTGTTTTCTTGGTCCTGAC
Organism: Megalonaias nervosa; assembly: GCA_016617855.1. Classification (NCBI taxonomy): domain Eukaryota; kingdom Metazoa; phylum Mollusca; class Bivalvia; order Unionida; family Unionidae; genus Megalonaias; species Megalonaias nervosa. The sequence goes on along the minus strand of JAECUM010093744.1, from coordinate 64,385 downwards.
AACAAATGACTCTCTATGTCTGGTCATCGACCTAACCACCCTCAATCCATTTATTCATGCCCCTTGGTTTCCACTGGAAACACCATAGCGCATTTTGAATGATATCCATGATGGAGACTTTGCCATCACTGTGGGTTTAGATGGCACATACCTTCATGTCTCTATTCATAAGGCTCCCATTATGTTCCTGCAATTCACCTAAAACATCATATATCAATTCAGGGCACCCCAATTGAAGCTCAATGTCGGCCCTGGAGTCTTCCCTCGTCTGACGAATCGAGTCTGGACCCTTTCTATGGTTGCAGCCTCAGGTTACCTGGACAACATCCTGCAGCAACATCAGCAAGTTAGCTCTAACTAGTCATGATAGCCCTTGTTACCACTCTGGAATTCTCATCGACAAGGACAAATCCGACATAGTAGCATCGCAATGATTCATTCACCTAGGTATGGACTTCAGTATCCAGGCACCATATTTTGTCTCAGGATCGGGCATTGAAAAGACCCATGGTAGCACCTACTTTCAAGGAATTCTATCTGCAGGAGATTGCTCAGCATGGCAACAGACATCATTGTCCTAGGTCACCTTCAACTGCATTGCTACTGGGGTTTTTTTCTGCATGAATGGATTCCTCAGGTTTGCCCACTGGACCATCCTCTCAACATCTGCACCCAATTGAGGCACCATCGGCAGAATTGGGAGCAACCTGACTTAGCTCATAGCGGGTATGCTTCTGCGTGTTCACCAACTCAAGATTACAGTCTGTACAGATGCAAGTATGAAAGGCTGGGAAGCAAGCCCACTGCCATCATTTTGGGACTCCAGCAATGCATGCTCTCACCAGGAACAACATCTTCATATCAATAATTCTGGAGAGGATGGCAATTGTGAAAGTCTTTCATTGGGGGCAAGAATATTTAGATGGCAAGAGAGTTCTCATTCTGTCTGACAACTCTACAGTGGTGAATAAACTCAATAACAAGGATTATCTCAATCTTACAATGGTGATTTATCTCCAGCAACAAGGAGGACCCCAGTCCCCAGACCTTTGCATCATGGTGTGGGACTTTTTGAAGTGGTGTTGTCATCAACAAGCCATATAGGTTCACCTTATCCCGGGATTCCTGAATGAACTGACCAACCCTTTGTCATGGAACAATCGACTAGTACAGAAGAAATGGTCTCTCCATCCCTCGGTTCTCACTCAGATCTATACCTGATGGGACTGACCTTTGGTGGGCCTGTTTGCGACAATAGGGAATGCCAAAACCCCATCCTTTGTCTCTCCCATCCCAGACCCAACAGCTTGGGCAGTGGAATCCCTATTGTTGGATTGGACCAACCTGAATTTGTACACTCCCTTTAGCCTCATCCTCCTCGCACCACTATATTGGGAGGAGTTGTAGATTAACTGCCTCATCAATCTTGCATCAGAAACCCTGCAAAATTTGGGGTTTCCTTCATCTACTTTTATAACTACGATGGCAGTTTGTTTCATCATTGTCCGGAGCCCTGAACCAACACATCTGGATCATCTCAAACAGGCCCTCACAATTAAACATTTTCACAACCAGTTGTGGAGAGAATCTATCAGGTGTGACAGCCCTCCACCCCAATAGCATATGAAGTCAAATAGCAGTTTCACCCAGTGGTGTACAAGTGAACAAATCTTGCCTCCAGGCATTGATACTGCAGATAGCTAACTTTCTCCTCTCACCCTTCGAAGAGCGCAAGTTAGTGCCAAGTAAGATTTAAATTTAATGCTTCACAATCGCCAACACCTTTCATCATTATTGGAGAGAGGATATTGGACAAATCCAGGGCTTATCGGACCTTCTCACCAACTTTGTGTATACATGGCCAGTAATGTTAACCCTAGACCCAAAGCAGAGCCTATCTTGGGTATTAACCTGGCTGGATAAGGCACCTTTTGAAACATTTTCAGTGGCATCTCTGACAGTTCTTTTCATACAAGACCTGCTTCGTCATGGCATTAGAAACTGCAGGTAAAATTCTTTAAATACATGCCCTATCAGCAGACCCAATTTACATGCAAGTTCCAACAAGATTGGGCAACCTCTTTCATCACCGAGAACCATCTCTCTTCCACAGGTAACGAAACTTTTTGTCATGAACCCTCTGTCTCATCTGGACACATCAACCAAAGACCACCTACAAGACCCAGTAGGGGCTTTCAGGGGATTTATTTATATGAACAGAGCCGTTGCATCAAAGGAAATCACACCTCTTTCTACTTCTCATAAAAGGACAGGAGTATAGTTCAGAACAGAATATCACGTCATAGAGTAAGGGGGTTCTTCGCTCAGCATATAGGGAAATAACCCCAGTTCAATTAACTTTTACGCACTTCAGCTCAAGAAGTTCAAGCAGTTGCCACCAACCTAGCATCAGACCAGAACTGTTTGCTAACCGACATCAGTCAGGCTATGGGATGGAGATTGGAGTCCACATTCTCTAGCTTTTATCTCCAAGATCTGTCTTCCCAGAGAGGCCAGTTAAGTCTGGTAGGACCTATATCCGCAGCTCAACAGGTCTCCCTTCCAGTTCAATCAACAACAGCTTAAGATAAAGCTTCATGACTTGTGCTGGATTTGCGAGGGGAAATTTTTTCCTTTTCAAAGCCATCACAAATACCTTAAGGGACCGGAGATGGTATCTCTGGGGTAAGGGGATGTACCTCCCTCCACCTCTTACCTATTCTCCTAAGGTATTAGGATTGGGTAATGTATTCGAAGAAGAAACCAATTTTTCCAAGTAAAATATATTTCTTCGAAAATACTTACCCAATTATAATACACATACACCCTCCCAGCATTCCCACAGTTACATCCATAGGGAGTGTGCCTTCCACTCCAATAATAAGTGGGATATTCTTACACTGTGCCACCAAGTTTTATATGCGAGGGGAGATCACTCTGCCCAGCCGCCAAATAGGTTGGCAGACAACTTTTAGCTCCCAGTAGCTAATAGGGGTATCTGGGAGGGCTGGATTTGTGAGGTTGTGGTAGTTCTCCAAAGGTATTATGATTGGGTAAGTATTTTCGAAGAAACATATTTTACCCTCCCAGCCTCCCTGCAGTTACATTCAGTATAATTCCAGTTTTACTGGTCTTGCAACACTGTCATCCATACTTAGTTTATGTATTTCTGATCTGGCTTAGTTTATGTATTGCTGATCTGGCATCATGTTGGACCTCAAGTCTCACTCCTTTCTTCATTGTTATTAATACCATAGAGGCACATACAGTACTTCTGATTTTAGAAAGCACTTGACTTCAAGTCTCATGTCATCAGTTCATATTATAACAGACCTTTTTGACCCCTATGGACTATCCATATTTTGTATCCATTCATATTATAATCAAGTTTTTTTATGCTCATTGTTTTCAGATTTTCTTTTGGCAGCTATGTCAAGGCAGAGTCTTGGGAAATGGGGGCATAAGAAAGCCCCATCAGATACACATCCCATCTGCCATGCATGTACTAATTGTGAATGGACAAATGGCTGTCCTTTCTGCTGTTTATGGTTTGAAAAGAGTTTGCTAGGCAGTGTAAGACATGATTAGCCCCCACTCCCACAGTGAGACCTTTTGTCTCCAGTTAGTTACAGGGTACAATCCCCTGCTTGGCCCCTTAATCCTTCCCCCTTGGATGCTGGTCCACCTTGGGGGTGAATTTCCTCAGAGACAGTATTTGACCATGTCTTGCTGGACAGAGTTGATGGAATCCTGGCCCTTCTGGAGACAATGAAAGCCAGAACTTCACTGTCACCTCACTGTATCTATCCCTTCTGGGGACCTTAAATTCCACAGTGGACCTGGTTCCCCTGGGGAGATTGCACTTGCACACCCTTCATTTTCTCCTTCAGGTGAACAAGAAACCACACAAAACCCATGACAGCTTAGATTTTGTAGGATCCAGCATTCACCAATGCTTGAGCTGATGGGCAAATTGGGACTCGAGTCCTCATGCACATCTTAAGACACCATTCCTATCTGTTCATGGATGTATCATATTTAGGGTAGGGTGCTCACTTGGATTTGGAAGGGCAAGTTCTTCAGAGTTCTTTGGTTCCAGGAAGAATCTATCCTCCACATAAACCAAAGTCAAGAGTTGCTGTGTGATGGTGTCCACCAACATTGGTGTTAACATACCTCAGACATTAAGGAGGCTCACATGTACCTTCTCATTGCATGCAGATTTGGAACCACCTTCACTGGGCAACCTCAGAAGGGATTTCCATCATGTACCTAGGAAGAAGAACATCCTGGCAGATAGTCTGTTGAGTAGTCCTCACAGAATGGTCTTTGCACCAATCCATAGCAGATTCCTTGTTCAGACAGTCGGTGAGACCCTTAGTGGACTCATTGGCAACAAAGCTAAACAACAGGCAACCCTGTTATATTTTCCCAGTCCTATATCAGAGGTCCTGAGCATTGGACAGTTTCCAGCCATTCGGGATGATTCCACAAGTGCTCCACAAAATCAGGATGTCCACTTTGCAGCTCATTTTAATAAATCTCTGTGGCCTCAATGATTTTGCTTTAGTGATCTCCCCAAACTGTTAGTAGACAGGCCTAGAACATTACCTCATAGGAGGGACCTTCTTTTGCAGCACATGGGCTCTCTTCTGTACCAGAGCCCACAGATGTTCCACCTTCATGCTTGGCTCATCTCAAATGATCTGTCCACCAGGACAAGTTGTCAAGCAAAGTTGCTAAGTGCATCATTCAGGCCAGGAGAAGCTTTACATCCAAGGGCTATGATGTCAAATGGAGAATTTTTTGCAGTAGGTCCAGTATGAAACATGTTAATCATAAGTGTGCATTTATGAGTGCAGTAGCTGATTTTCTTCTATTCCTGTTTGAAGACAGAGAATTCTCAGTTTCTACTATTAAGGGCTCTAGTGCATGCTCAGATTTTCAAAAGGCCTTGCTATTTCATTCAGATATTTAAAAAGCATGGCTATTTCATTCAGATCTTTAAAAAGCCTGACTATTTTATTCAGATCTTCATGTTCCCAATCTTGTCGTGGAATTTTGAGCTGAAGAGACCAGTTTCTCACTCACTAATGTCCAGGTGGAATCTATTATACATGTTGTGGTTTTTGACACCCCTTCCCCATTAGCCTTTGGGTCAAGCTTCTTTTGAGAACCTTACCCTTAAGAATCTTTTTCTGCTTTCCTCAGCATGTGCAAGACCAAGGAGCAAGTTCCAGGTTCTTCATACAAAACCAGGTAGTATAGAGTTCAGTGGCAATTGTGATCTTTTATTTTCATTGCCAACCAGGTTAATAGTTCCAGTTCCAATAGAGATCCCCAGTCTCAGTCAAATCTGTGGTGAGGATGATCAAGATAGACTTTCTAGCCCATTTAGGGTGTTACTGTTCAGTTTGGTCTCCACTAAATAGAGAAGGAAGTACAAGAAGCTTTTCCTTCCCTAAAGGATTTTGCTCAAATTTCAGCATCCACTATCTCTAGGTGGATTGTACAGATGATCAAAGGGGCTTACCAGTCCCTTACTGAAAGAGATCTTTTCATTCATGAAGATTAAAGCCAATGAGGCTTGAGCCATTGCTACCTCATGGGCCTATCTAACTCACTCAACATTGGAGGATGTTTTGAAAGCTGCATTTTCGTGGTCACACACTACTTTCTCATTCTGCCTGTGATATTTGGTGGACTAGAGCAAGGGCATGTTTTCTTTAGGGCCTATAAACGAGGCACAAAAGTGGTCCAGTCAGATACCAACTTACAGTAGTGGACATTCTTTCCTTGAGCATATCTTTTTTTATACCAGTTTTCTTTAGGTCATTAGCCTCCCTCCACACTTGCTAATTCAGCAACACAATAGCAACAGGTAACATAGGACTGATATTAAAATGAAGTGGGGGGGGTGTAAATTAATTTTAATGATGTAATACTTAACTTGTATTCATTAAATATTAGAGCATGACGTAGCCAGATTCCTTTCTCTATCCCACAAGTAGCCTGTGTCCCTAAAAACAGGAGGATAAATACTGCATATGGTATTGATGAGTGAGTAGATTGGGTATTAGATAATTTCTAGTTCAGAATCTTCTAGAAATTTCCATCTAATGGGAGGATGGACTTTTATATACAGATGAGGGTTATTTCCATCTCAGAAAGGTAAGTAATACGATAGTGACAGTTAAGTATTACATCATTAAAGTTAGTTTCCCTCCTCCCAAAACCCACCTTCCTTCTTTTACCTTTTTGATTGCAAGTTATTGGGGTTGAGATGTATCATTCATATGTAGATCACAGAAAATTACAGACTCCATTCCCAGCACCCCTGCCCCACCCACCCCGCAAAACCAACAAGCCATACATTTGTTAGCTATTAGAGCAAGACTGACTCGCCTGACCGAGATGCACATCTTCCAGTCCACAAATGTAACACTGACATGTAATACAGAGCTTCTTTGCCATGAATGAATATGAAAATCTGAGATTCAGTAAATGTTCTCATTATGTACCCTGAAGTGCATAACCCCAACCCAACAAATAACTTCTGAACTCTTATCTGCCCTCTTTAAAGAAGAGCTCAGTTGCCAAGTTTAACTCACAGCATAGTTCAATACTTAACACATTCCTAAATTTGTTTGGAGAACAAGTTTGACTGTGTTCAAGTCTCAGAAACATTGCATACATAAAAGAGATTAATAATACTGAAAAAAAACTATTGGCAAGTTTTTTCACAAGGAAATATACTGATTTCAGGAAAATGTCAATAGTGCTGAGCAATTTTGGAAACTGATTTACATTTGCACATAAATATGTATACTTGACTGGATGAAATAGTCAGTAAAGCTTAATACACTTAAAATGTAAATTTTAAAACTCCTTATTTAGTATTTATATGGTTGTCAACTGAACTACGTACTGACTGGCTGTAGTATGGAGCAAAGACATGCCTTGCTCAGAATTATGATGTTTATAAGCATATAAATTCTGGCTTTTATTTGATTAATAGAATTCAGAGTCATTTATGAAATACTGTGAATGCGTTTAATATTGTGGGTATCAGATTTTGTGGTTTTGGAAAATGACCTTTTCTGTGGTACTTAAATTAATGGATTGAGTAAGTCTGTACAATTCTTTCTACAGAAGAATCAATGTTTTTGCTGGGGTTTTTAAATTGTGGTTTGTTGCAACCACAGAATCCACAAAAATTGGTGCCTGACAAGATAATAATGAAATGACAATGTTTATCTTTGCATATTTTAAATGCATGTGTCTTTGAGTTTAGTTATGGGACTTATTCTGCTAAACTGATAAGTAAGCAAATACTTTAACCACCCAGTTACCAATGGCTATGGTAAGAATGGTAGCCATTTTGAAGTTTTAAAATTTCCTTTGTTTTCCTTATGAGCTTCATAACATTTCTCTTTTACCTGATCAAAATTTATATGTATACATTTCATCCTGTAAGTACGGCCATGGGTGGCTGAGTGGTCTAAAGTGCTCGACTTTACAGTTCACTGCCATCTCACCTCTGTCCACATGGGTTCAAGTCTCGAGCTTTGCCAATGTGGGAATGTGAGAAAGATGCCAGTAGCTTTGCATGGGTCTGTGGTTTCTTACCAGGGGTTTTCCAGGTTTTTCTTGCACCATTTTTACTAGTTGCCATGTATAACCTATCTTGCACTGAGAAATAGTGTTAAATCCCAAAACAACAATAACCAGATCAGTTTATAAAATTATACAGTTTACCTGATAATTACCATATTTACTCACATACAAGATGAGGCAAACTGCAGACAACAAAGATCCTGATTTGCTGTAGCATAGTACACTTGCAGATCAGGGTCTGTGTTGGTTGTTCTACTGATTATTCCTAACAAACTGCACAGGCCCAGATCTGTAGGTGCATTATGCGATGGCAGATCAGGGTCTGTGCAGTTTGCATTTGGACTTGGCTTATAAACTTGTATATACGGTATATAAAAGTATATAGTTTACCTGATGAATATCTAAAAATAGACATTTGTGCAAGGTTTATAAAATGCAAATATTATCAATCATAAAGCGCCAGATTTTCATCCCCAAACAAATGTATATTATTATCATAGTAATGCAGTCTTGATTGCTAGATCACATTGGGTTGTCAGCATCAGAAAAACTGCATCATTACAAGACACAGCATTGAGTCATGATCAGGACATCAAGATTTGATCTTGAAATCAACATCAGATTACTATGATAATGATATTTTTGTTATATACCTGTCAGTTTTCAGATAATTTAATAAAATCATTCTGCTGAAATGAAAAACAAAGGAAATGGCATGACATTTCAACCAGTTTAATATGAATTTCATCCAAAATCATTTACATATTATTCAGACAATATATGCAGGAATATCGCATTTTATAAATGAAGAGAATAAAACAACAATCAGTCCTTTCCACAACTATCACTTAATAACATGAATTTTTAGATGCTTTGGGGCAGCAGACTTGTATATGCGATTTATAGTTACTGTGCAATTGGCAAAGTTTGCATCACAGAAGATTTCAACAGCTGAATGACTCTGAAAGTTTTTCTATGAGACCAGGATGAAAGTAAAGTGAGAGGCCCTGATATGGACTTGACATGAGAATGACAGCATTATTTAAAAAGTTATTTACAATGGGATTGGAACGTATTTGTTACAGATAATATTACTGATTTCTTTTTGTGTGTCAGGTGAGGATTTGGTATTATTGTTCATAATTGTTTACTTGTAATCAGGAACATCAAAGAAAAAGTAGTGCCAGCCTTATTTGAGAGGATGATGATATGGAATCAAAAAACTAGAGTATAATTTTCCTACTTCTAGGAAATGACGGTAGATTCTGGCTGTTTCTCGAGTAAAATTGATAGGTATATAATTGTTATAACTCTAGGTCTTAAACTGTGTAACAGAAAGAAGCAAAACTAACAGTTTAGTAAAATCAACAACTAAATTATTTCTGTAAGTTACAAAGTGAAAATTAGACACTTACAGTATTGTGAAATAAATCTCAAACATTCTTCAATGTACTATCACAAGTCCAAAAGTTTAGAATGTTCTGAATGAATTCCTATAGTCTTGAATGTCATGATGTACCACAATGATACAATCATCAATGTCTTTGAATGAGTTCTGAGTAAAACCAAAGTAGTGCTTTAGTCCAGTAAGTCAGTGAGTACTTTTGTAATTCCAGTGAATAATTTAAATAAATAATTCCTCTCAATTATATTTGAACACAACTGTAAATGCTTCCACAGGCTGATCATAAAACAGGAATGAATAATTGTTTACCAAGTTCCCTTTATATACACCCCCACTTGACCTAAGTTGCAACAGAATTTTCTGTAAAACTAATATTTTCCATGGAAAATTCCATTAACCCTTGAGCTCTGCTTCTAGTAAGCATCTTGTTTAGTATTTAAATTATGACAAAAGTCAGGAAAGCAAAACTCCATTCACAACCCTCAATCACAATCATGACATAAGTCAGGTATACAAAAACTCTATCCACAGCCCTCAATTGCAGACAAAAATCAAGCACACAGTGTAAATTAAATATACATAACAAATAAAAATAGAGATTTTAAAATTTGAAGCTTTTTCACAATTATTTTGAACAAGGATTTCTCCACTAAATATTAACATAATGTCTTGTGATTATGTAGCTAGATATATGTTGTAGTGATCTTTGTCAGGAATTTTAAAGAAACATTTTGTTCATGTATTATATTTGCGTTTATTTAGGTACACTGACAGGATTCAGAATTTCAGAAGTACCAAGTATTCAAATTCATATCCTTATCTTTTACATTATGCCATATGTAAAATATCCTGATCTGGCACACTGACTCATATATATATGTTACATAACAAGTTTATAAGAAAATATCTCATACAGTATTAAACCTCAGTATTAAAACTATTTATAATTTCTTCAAGAAATTTCAGTTTGAATGAAAACAAACTCTTTTGAATTACTCAGTCTCTCAGTTGATATGTATTCTTCAATTCATGTGCTGACCCACATAGCCAGATGTTCTAAGGCATTTGCCTTGACCGATAACTTACATTCCACCTCTGACCACGTGGATTTGAGTCTTGGCTCAACTAATGTGGGTATGAGAGAAAGTTTGGGTTGGTGGTTCTTTTCGGGGTCTTCCTGAACTCTTCCTGTACCAAATATACTGGCCGCTTTGCATGGCTTGTCATGTGCTAAAAATGGTGTTAAACTCCCAAAATCACAATCCCTTCTATTTGTGCCCCACATTAATATGTACACTTCGATAAGTTTTTCTTTGGTCAAGAGAAATTTTAAAAGATAGGTGCATACAGTTGTTGCAGTTAGTAAACCTTCTTACCTTAACATATCTATGCACTAAACAGCTTTGAAAATGAAACAGCATTCAGAGACTGCTTTTTATTGTCAATTATTATGTAGAATGTGTGTGTGTGTGTGTGTGTGTGTGTGTGTGTGTGTGTGTGATGAAATGTTTGTTGTACTTTTATGATGTTAGTTCTAATCAGAAATTGAACATTGTCATATATATTATATTGTTCTGTAGTCGTTACAACTTTCTTGTATTCATGGTTATACATTAGAGCTAACAAAATATGTATTATATATTCTGTTTACTAATTGGCATTGCAGTGTATGATTCCCATGAAGACACATACAGGTTTGATTGCTCATGTCATTACGCCTCCCAAACTCTTCATACGCCCTGTCTCGCTACATAGTGCTCAGTGCATGGTATGACAGACAATATCATATATTTGTTTATATTTAATAATATAAAAGTTATTTTGTCATTAAGTGCATGGTTTTGTTTTATATATTTTTTTATACACAGTTTTGTCAGTGTCAGTCCCATTAAAAATGTTTGACATTTGGAAATGTTAAATTATCAGAAAATTTGACTTGCTTCTGTATGTATGTATGTATGTATGTATGTATGTTTGTATGTTTGTATATATGTATGTATGTATGTATAACAGCATGTCAGCATAATACTGGCTAATTGGTGCTAATTAAAAGTTCTAAAATTGTAAAGACAGAATTGAAAAGAAAATAGCTATGACGATAAATCTGTCCACATAAATATTGTCATGTTACACTACAGGATAAAAAGTAAAAATTTATAAATTCTTTCAAAGGCATATAAAATTAAAGATTAAGTTCAAGAGTGTTTTTAAAAAATGATAATTTCAAAGTAATAATATTTTAAGCGTAGGACAATATCATAAAACAAGTACAATCACAGTCAAACCTATCTGGTGTTGTAGTCTTAGTGAAATTTGTCTGATGCAGCAGCCTTAGTCAAACCTGTTTGATTCTCTAGTTGTAGTAACATGTCTGATGCAGCCGCCTTAGTCAAACCTGTCTGGTGCATCAGCCTTTGTCAAAGCTGTCTGGTGCAGTAGCTGCAGTCCAATCTAATCCTATAGCCTTTGTGAAACTTTTGTGATGCAGCAGCTGTAGCCAAACATATTTGATTTTCTAGCTGTAGCTAAACATGTCTGATGCAGCATCCTTAGTCAAACCTATCTTGTACATCAGCCTTACTCAAATCAGTCTGGTGCACCAGCCTTACTCAAGCTTGTCTGGTGCATCAGCCTTAGTCAAGCTTGTCTGGTGCATCAGTCTTAATTTTATCTGTATGGTTCATCAGCCTTAGTCAAACCTGCCTGATGCATTTGTCTTAGTTAAACCTGCCTGATGCATTTGTCTTAGTCAAACCTGTCTGATACATCTGTCCTTGTCAAACATGTCTGATTAATCCATCTTAGTCAAATCTGTCTGATGCTTCAGTCTTAGTCAAACTTGTCTGATGCATGAGTCTTGTGTCAGCAACCTGTCTGATGCATCATCAGTCTTATTCAAACCTGTCTGTTGCATCAGTCTTAGTCAAGGTTGTTTTGGTGCATCAGTCTTAGTTTTATCTGTTTGGTTCATCAGCCTTAGTCAAACCTGTCTGCATCAGTTTTAGTCCAAATCAGTCTTGGTCAAACCTGTCTGATGCATCTGTCTTAGCCAAACCTGTCTGATAAATCAGTCTTAAGTAAAATCTGTCTGATGCATGTCCTTGCCAGTTCAGTCTGTTGCATCAGTCTTAAGTCAAACCTGTCTGATGCATGTCTTAGTCAAACCTGTCTGATGCATCATCTTTAGTCAAAATTGTCTGATTCATCAGCGTTAGTCAAAACCTGTTTAATGCAGCAGCCTTAATCGGGACCTGAAACTAGAGGTATTCCAGGAGCTGTAATTTTCGTAGTCGGACCTAATAATAGCTAAATGTGTCAAAGGTTTTTAGGCATCCCAGATTTCCATGAAATGGAAATTAAAAGTATACATCTGCTGTATCAAAATATTTTCTTCAGTGAGTGTAAACTGTCAACAGAGATATCTCCAATCAGTGTTACTTGAAGTGTACTTACCTTTAGCTGTGTACAAGGCAGTGAGACTGGAACATCATGTATAGAATAGAGTAGGAGTTTATGCTCTTCTTGATTCGAGTACAAATCCACAAGCTTATCAAAACCACAAACCTAAAGTCTAATCATTCATAGACTTTGTGTTATTAATGTACTTGGAAACATTCCAGTTGTAAATCCGAAGCCTTATTCATTGAGACTTTAAATACTTGATGCCAAAGATGTGTGCATATTGTGTCACTGGGTACTAAAATAATGAGGTTGAATTAGTTGTTAACGAGAACATTGAAAGCCGAACTCTTTTATACATGGTTCAGCTCCAACAGAATTGAGTGTGGACTAACTTACTAGATGAGCCATGAATTCATATAACTTTGACCACTCATCCAGTGGCAAATCTGAAAAGCTGAGTGTGTGTAATTTGGAATTTTAACATAGCTTTAAAAAAATGTCAGTCCTTTCGCTATGATGTCTGCACTGTGGCAGTTTGTAGTGATGTCTAGCACTGGGGCATCGTGTCGCAGACATGTTGCATCATGTCCCACCTAGTCGCATCATCCTTACACCAGGTCAGCCAGTCCTAACACTAACCTCTTAATGTTGAGCGCCAAGCAAGGCAGCTGCTAGTACCATTTTTATAAGTCTTTCGTATGACTTGGCGGGAGTTCGAACTCATGACCTCCCGCATCTGAGGCAGATACTCTAAACACTTAGGCCACTGGAGTGGTCCCTGTAAAGCTGAAGGAAGCAAAATGAGGAAAATGGCTCTCCAGCAAAACAGAATAAGCCAAACGAGGATGCAAATTATGGCAGACATTTAAAATATACAGAGGGAAAAAAATATTATCCATAGGTTCAGTATGATGGAGATACAGGAAAACTATTGTGTTCAACCCATTTAAAGTTTCCCAATTTAGGTAATAGATCGAGTGACCTTTACCATGGTAGACATAACTTAAAGGTTGACACAATTCATGCTCATTGAAAAAGCAAAGAACATTTTAACTGTGCCATTTTATTTAATTGTAATTAAGTTGGACCTAATTAATATGTATATCAGACCGGCTGCCTCAGAGGGTGACAGGTCCTGGACCTACTACTCATAGACACTATTTTTTAGCCATGATTAGTCAAACCTGTCTAGTGCAGAAGCCCCAGATAAAACTGTCTAATGCAGCAGCCTTATTAAAACCTGTACAATGCAGCAGTCTTATAGAAATGAGTAAAGCTAACTTTGAAAACAGGTGCTTCCTTAGCAGATGTTCATTTCCACATAATTTTGCTCAAGGGGTTCTTGAAGAACAGCTGTCAAAGACAGTTCATTGATTAGGATGGATGACATTCAGAGTGAGTTTGAATAAATCTTCATTCACTTTCAGATTGTTTTGCATAAATTTAAGATTATTTAATTGTTTTCTTAATAAAGTACAATTCCTGAATCTAAACCCCAACCATATGAAATTACTTATATGTATTTTTGAAATCTATGGAAATAAATACACACACACACACACACACACACACAGACAGACAGACATGGAATTGAATGAAATTACAAAAATCATAATGGAATTGAATGAAATTACAAAAATCAAAATAAATATTTTATTTGTGTTAAATTATATTATTCTTTTTCTTGTGTTTTCATATATTCAACTTTTAGCAAACACTTTTAGTAAACATGATATGTCTTTTTCGATGTTTCTTTTCACTGTTGCCTATTACATATATCTTGTGTCACTGCTTCATGACAACTGTCAAATCATGAACTAGAATCATATCAAATTGAGTTAATATCATTTTGTTTATTTTGCATGTTTAGGCATGTTTGACTGTCAAAAAGCTGTATTTAACTAAAAGGAAAGCCACATATGACTCAGAAGCTGTTTTTGACTATCAAGAAGCCATATTTGACTGTCAGATGCCATGAAAAGTCACATGGCATTGTTATGTTCTGAAGGTTTTAAATGAAGTATTATACATAATCCCTGTTGTGAAACATGACATCGAGTATGTTGTAGTTGGAATGTTGATAGAAGGCAAATACACAGCAGTTATCTGTAACAATGTATGCATATTTTTTTAAAAATTTACTGTCTCCCCCATAGCATCACACTAACCAGGGTCTTCATTGAACAGTAATGTCCTCATGTAAGTGCATCTTTTGAGTTGTCACTGCTTGATGCGTTTGGAGAAATTATTTACAGATTTACGATAAACACAACATGGACTTGTCATGATTACAGTGAAGTACTGTTTAGGCCAAAATTCATTAAATCTCTGAATTGACTTGTCATGCTTACACTGGAGTCCTGTTTAGGCTGAATTTCATTAAGTCTTTGACTTGTCATGCTTACTCTGGAGTCCTGTTTAGGCTGAATTTCATTAAGTCTCTGACTTGTCATGCTTACACTGGAGTCCTGTTTAGGCTGAATTTCATTAAGTCTCTGACTTGTCATGCTTACACTGGAGTCTATGAATTGACTTGTAATGCTTATGCTGATGTCCTTTTTGGGCTGAAATTCATTAAGACTATGCATTGACTTGTCATCTGTATGCTGAAGTCCTGTTCAGGCTAAAATTCATCAAGTTGATGTGCTGACTTCTGACGCTTAGAGTAAAATTCATTAATTCCACTACTCGTCATGTTTAGGCTTAAATTCATTAGGTTTTTGCTTTGACTTGTCATGTTTAGACTGAAATTGATTAAGCCCATACATTAACTTGTCACATGGAGGCTGAAATTCATTAGAACAGCGCACTGACTTGCCATGTTTAGGCTGAAATTCATTAAGACAATGTTTTGACTTGTCATGTTTTGGCAGAAATTCTTTCAGTCCATGCATTGACTAGTCATGTTTATGTTGAAATACAGTCCATGCATTTACTTTCTCATCATGTTTAATCAGAAATTCATTGGACTATGCTTAGGCCAAAGTTCATTAAGACCATATTTGGCTTGTCATGTTTGAGCCGAAGTTCATTAAGTCCATGCATTGACTTCTCATGTTCAAGCTGAAGTTTATCAAGTCCATGCATTGACTTCTTATGTTTAGGCTGAAGTTCATTAAAACCATGCACTGACTTGTCATGCATAGGTTGAAGTTCATTAAAACCCTACATTGCCATTTTTGACATTTGAGTCAGCAGTGACTAAAGATATGCTAACACCTTTGATTTTACTGTTGATTGCATGTCCAATGTTTATAGAGCATTTGTTTATTTATCTTAACTTAGTTTCAAATTGACTTTCATATATTTAAGAATTTAAGATGTATAATTCAAGGATCAAGTCATTTTAGCCATCTTCCATAGGTTCAGTGGTAGGGCAAGAATGCAATTTTTGTGTTTTACACTCTCAGTCAAGCTAGTGCTATCAGCAGATCGTTACATTCTGTCCCCAGCATTTCCAGTCTCTGTCTGATGATATGAAAATACTTCCCTGATTTCTGGTCTCATATTTTCACACTTTCAAAGGGTGTAACTTGAGCTATAGTTAAGGTCGCCCCCCCCCCCCAAAGATTTGATATGATGCTTGGAGTATGTAGTAATATACAGGAAAATGAACCAGAGATTAGACAAGCTTGACAGTTCTTCAGTTCATAAAGTATTCTGAGTCAAATTGCATAATGTTAAAATTGTTTGACTATCAGATCTAGAGTTTGAGTTAAAAGTCAGAATGTTTCATTTCACAGCCGACCTGTCATGAATATATGCCACATGTTAATCAGGTTAAGGGATTTTGTTTCCACCTTTTATGGCAAGTGAGGGAAATCAAACATTCTTGTTTTGATCAAATTTTCATGAAATTTTGTGACTCCAAGGTATATTTTGTAGCTGTGATCTTGTTGCTTTTTCAGCCAATACAGTTAAGTTCATCATAAGAAATTCATTTGGAGTACACCTATTAGAATTAACTAGATTTAGAAAACATAATAAGTTATAAAGGTTCAGAATACACCATAATATACTTTTAAACATTTGCATTAATTGCGTAAAAGTAGCATAATTTATCACTTCTTTTATGTTCACTGTCTGAGTTTTAAATATTATCTATCTCTTTATTTGTGTCTTATGTATAATGTTTTGTGAGCTAAACAAAATATTTATTTGGATAATCTTGTTGTTATATATAGTGATGTATGAATCCCCCTATGGACTTCTTTTTAGACAGTATTACAGATTAAATTTAACATACATTTTCACTGGTGTGTAGGATTCATTTTGTCTGTCTGTTCATTCATCCATGCATGCAAATGTTTGTCTTCTGTCCTTCCTGTATAGGCCAATCTCACTATCCTGTCACAGGCATTTGGATGACTTTGGGGTTTTCTGCATGAACCTTAAGTCAGTTGGATTAGTTGGTTTAAGTGTTTCCAATAATCAGTCACTTAAAGAAGACAGTGCAGATGAATAATCTATTGTGTCCTTAGTGTGCTATCATTGTCACAGTGATGTTACATTTGGTGTGATACATCAATGTCACAGTGATGTTACATTTGGTGTGATACATCATTGTCACAATGATGCTACATTTGGTGTGTTACATCATTGTCATAGAACATTGTAGCAAAATTAGAGGCATAACCTTATCTTGAATCCAACATGGTTTTTTTTTTAAGATGGTGGCATCCAATTCAAAACAAGTTTAAATTTTACTAGAAGCAGTCTATCAATATACAGATCAAGTACACCAAAGATGATAAAAGTTGAAAGCCTTTACCTTGGCTGGTTTTCTTTTCTGTGCAGCTCTGATTTCTTGAAACATTTTGACCATTTGATGTGGTTGGCTGGCTTATATGCCACTGCCAAAATGGCAGAAGTATTCCACATGATTGTGATATAGGATGTTGAGATTGTTGGCTGTAACTTTAATTTAATACAACTGTTAAGACCCAAGTTGTCTTATGAGTGCATTTGATGAAGGTGGATTATCTATCAAAGCTGAAGTCACTGTTATCTACTTTTCCAGGGTTTAACACTGGCTTGAAAAAAATTCTTTCCAGGCCCTAATTAATAAACTTAGTCACCAACTGCCACCTAAGTTGAAATGTGTGTGCATATGGAGATATACCCATGTCATGCACCAAAACTTGGTCATTGTGACCTACTTGCAGGGGGCTTACATCTCCACTTTTAAATTTGTAAAAGTAAAGGTGGTGACAGTTAGAGTTTATATTATAATAATTTTCTGAGTTGTAAATATGCTTGCGGAGTTTAATCATCTTTGTCTCCAAATTATTTAAGATCCAAAAATGTTTTTGAAAAAAAAAATTAATTTGATATTATTCATTGCACAGAAAGTGTGGTTTCAAGAAATCTCTGAGAATGCAGAATATCAACCATCCATGCTGTACTTTGGCACTGCTTGTATATCATCATTAATTGGAGGTGAACATCACTTTATATTATCACATTTTGGATGAGTCAAGACTGAGTAAGACCCATACATACTAATGATGTGATCATGAATCTGATTGGCTGAATTTGTTATCACTTTGGAGATCTTATTTCTGATTCAGTTTTATCGACCTTGGACTGTATGCTTATAGAATTAAGGTCAAACGAGAGATAAGGAGTTAGATTCATGTGTGCTAATGATATCATCATGCATCAGATAGCTGAGTTTCTTTTCATTCTGGAGCCTGTATTTCTTAATATTTTGCTTATGTCATCAAGATCTTGGAAAGTTTGAAAATCTTTGAGAAGCATGCATATTAATCAGATCTTGCATCTGATTGGTTGAACTTGTTGCACTCTGGAAACCATTTTTCTGGTCAGATTTGGATGAAACTTGAAATCTGAGTTTATATCATCAAGGTCTTGTATGAGTTTGATAATGAGCAAGGCCACTGCATACTAATGAGGTGATTTTGCATCTGATTAGCTATGCTTGTTTCTGCACTGTAAGCCAAAATTAAGATGCAGTTTTGATGAAACTTGGCATATGGGCTTATGTCATGAACCTATACATGTATATGTACTTTATTATGAGCAAGATTTATTCATGTTAATAAGTTGAACTTGCGTGTCATTTGCTGAGCTTGTTACCACTACGGAAGTCATTATTTATTATTTGATTTAGATAAAACTTAAAATATCGGCTTATGTGATCAAGATCTTGCATGAGTTCATTAATTGACAGGATCCATGCATGTTAATGAGATGATGTTGCACATGATTGGCTGAGCTTGTTACCATTCTAGAGACTGTGTTCTGATTTAGTATTGATCAAACATGATATATTGGCTTAAATCACCAACACTTTGGATGGTTGCAGTTATGAGCAAGATCCATGCATATTAATGAGGCATTCTTTGATATGATTGCCTGACCTAATCTAACCACTTCAGAGACCTTCTGACTCAATTTCAGTCAGCTTTTGGTAGACAGGCTAATATCATCAAAATGTTGGATCATTTTTATTATGAGCAAAACCTACCTAGTACCGGTATACATAATTATGAGGTTGTATTGCATCTCAGTATATTTACCACTCTAGAGACTGTATTTTTTTTATGATTTGATCAAATTGTATTGCATCTCAGTATATATACCACTCTAGAGACCATATTTTTGTTATGATTTGATCAAATTGCATTGTATCTCAGTATATTTACCACTCTAGAGACTGTATTTTTGTTATGATTTGATCAAATTGTATTGCATCTCAGTATATTTACCACTCTAGAGACCGTATTTTTGTTATGATTTGATCAAATTGTATTGCATCTCAGAATATTTATTGCTCTAGAGACTATATTTTTGTTATGATTTGATCAAATTCATATTAATGAAGAGTCCTTGCATCTGATTGTCAAGCTTGTCAACAAGCTAGCAGCTATATTTTTGATTAGATTTTGATTAAACTTGCTTAGTAGTCTTATGTTATAAAGTTGTTGGGTGGGGATGATTATGATCAGTACATATTAATAGGGTAGTCTTGTATCTGATTGGCTGGAGAGGAAATTCTACTCAGATATTGTGCCACATTGGTAGTTAAGTTTATATTATCATTATTGTGATTTTGATTATAAAACAGAGACTCCACCTTAACTGTGCCTTTTTATCTTTTGAATATTTTTAGGATATAGTAAAAAGTTCAAATCAACAAGATGTAAAGTTTAGGAGGTAGTTTACATGTGTTTTACAATACTAAATATGCCTCCATAGTGAAATGGTCAGCTGCTAAGTTATGTAAGCTTGATGAATTATATTGTTTTGTGAAACTTTTTGCTTTCTTAAGCAGGTAATATTAATTCCGTTGATTTTCTAGAAACTAGTAACAAAAATGTCACCCAAGTGTCCATGGAACTAAGCTTCAGGCTTGCATGTTTTAATAGTGTGTTCTCTAGAACAGCTGAATTTAGTTTGATCAACCTAAGCTAGTATGAATATTTTAAAAGACTTGTTCTCAGTTGTGCCAGGGGTAACCAGTTCAGCAAAAGTATGACTTCCAAAAGCAATCATACATACAATCTATTTTTACTTTTTTCCTCAAACTGCAAATAATTGCGATAAATTTTTGTTGGAATGTTCCTTAGGATAAATGCTAATCAAATTCTATTTAGGATGGCTTCACAATGTGACGTTCACAGCAGCCAGGTGACTGTTCCTAAAGTTTGTTTAGGTTGGTTTCTCTTGCAAACAATGTGGCCTTCACAGCATCCAGGTGATTGTTCCTTTGAAAATACTTTGCTAAAATTCTGTCTAGGGTGACATCTCTAACAAACAATATGGCTTTCACAGTAGCAAGGTGAGAAGTTTATTTATTTTCATGGCATCAGAATTGACTGCAGTTGCTTACTGTAGGAAAACCTTCTGCTTCTCCAAAATCTGGACCAACTTAAAAAAACAGAACAGAAAACAGTTTGAATATGTTAATTCCCAGCTGCCAAGGGCAGCTGATGAGAAAAAATGTTTGCTAATATAGCTCTGTGTGCATCTGTTCAACCTTACACTTGGAAATTTTGTATGCGCAACTAATTTATCAAATTTGTGCAAAAATAGACCGATATTTAAATTTCCACAGAAAGTTTATTCCATTTTAGCAGTCCTGCAAAAATATAATTTTGACGGCTTTGAGAAGTCTTTGTGTAATGTCAAGAGATGAGTACTTCTAGGTCTTCTATGGTCTCTTTTGCCTTAAAAATCTTTATTCTTACCAACAAAACAAATACATAGTATATATATGCATTTTAGCTTTTAAAAAAATCAAATTTTGTATTCATATATGTTTATATGATTGATATGCAATGAATAAGTGGGGTAAGATTTTGAAATAAAGAATAATATTGGTTTTTGAAAAACGTTTTAATTTTGTACATTAATTTGCTAATTACATTTGTGGGTTTTAGACTTAATGATGCCAACAAAAGTAATCTTAATTTCTTTCGTTAGCAAGAATATTTTATTCTTTATTATGTGGCACTGTTTTTTAAACATTTTAATTTTCATGACTCACAAACCTCTAAATATCAGTGAGATTATCTGAGGAAGAGGATAGCTCAGCATGTATTGCATCCAGCTTATGACTGGTGAGTTGCAGGTTTAAACCATAGTATCGGTTGTTTCAAATACCCATAAGAAAGGTTGTTTGTCTGATTCTGCTATCATAATAAGTCTTTTGCAAAGTAGCTGACAACAGCTAATTTTATTTGTTAAATACTAATGTGCCATTTAAAAGAAAAATATGAGGAGGAGAATTGTTATTGTTTTAACCATTTCAGAGATTAGCAATATCCCGAATAAAACAAATTAGTGCATACTACACTAAAACTTCATTTTTGACATATACCCTTATTATATTCTGAGGTGCATTGTGGTCACAGGGTTGGAATGGGAAAGGAAACATTCTAAAGCAAAGCAAGCAATCAAGAAGTGCATTTACTCTGGTTCTAGTAACCCTTCATCTTCGTTTTGCATAGACGTTTTGGCCTGGGTCAAGTTTCAAGTGTACTCATGACTAATGTAACAGAATCACTTCATGTAAAGAAATGAAAAGATACATGCAAATCAAGATTTGCAGTCTTTTATGTTAGTTTTACCTCAAGAATAGAGTTACATTTTAGGTCTCAATTTTAAGGTGTGAGATTGACATAAAATCACCATTGTTATACCATACCGTTAAAGAAGCTGGACAAGTCTCTTACTAACAGTAATTTATTATACTATACCATTAAATTAGCTGGACAAGTCTCAGACTAACAGTAATTTATTATACCATACCATTATAAGCTGGATAAGTCTTTTATTAACAGTAATTTGTTATACCATACTGTTAAATAAGCTTGACAAGTCTCTTACTAACAGTAATTTGTTATACCATACCATTAAATAAGCTGGACAAGTCTCAGACTAACATTAATTCATTATACCATACCATTAAATAAGCTGGATAAGTCTTTTATTAACAGTAATTTATTATACTATACTGTTAAATAAGCTTGACAAGTCTCTTACTAGCAGTAATTTGTTATACCATACCATTAAATAAGCTGGACAAGTCTCTTACTAATAGTAATTTATTATACCAAACCATTAAATGAGCTGGACAAGTCTCTAATGAACATTAATTCATTATACCATACTGTTAAATAAGCTGGACAAGTTTCTAACAGTAATTTATTATACCATACCTTTAAATAATCTAAACATGTCTTTAATCAATATGTGCAAATCATGATAAATTTTTTTAATGAGGAATAAAAGATGGTCTGCAAAATACTATGAAGTTGCTTTTAAAGACCAGTTAATAGTTTGTTTTTTTTAATGGTTGCTGCAAACGATAAATTTAAAGACCCTGTTACAAATAATTAAACTACTAAAGACCTCCCCTCCCTCAGTAGCCTGTCCACAAATTTAAATGCTGCCGAAAATGTATTTTTCTGCAGAACCTCCCCCCAATAAATTTGTATCAACTAAATAAATCAATTCACTGTATTGGTTCTGATAAGAAACGCACAAATTCCTCATCCACAATAAAGCAAAAGTTTTAGGAAATTTAGCAGTCCCATCATGCTTATTACAGATCAATAATTATTTTTTCGTATTCAAATTCTCCTTAAAAACGATGACTTTGCTTTAGCCCCACAAAAAACGTAACCATTCAGTTATAAACAAACTTCAAAATACCATATGAGCTGCTGAGTATGCATGTGATTTTGGCAACCAATTAGGCTAACCCTTTCTCTCCATGGCATATTTACAGCATACATAACTACCTCATAATAATGCTGACCTGCTTCCCTCACTGTAACACTGTTCATTGGAACCATAAAAGTGATATCCTGTACGAGTGAGGTCACTTTATATTTTATAACTATTAAATGATGAAATGAGATCCATAATCATGTATGCCATATACTGAGATTCCTTATTGCAAGGGAAGAATGTAGTTCATTTATAGTATTTTGATAAGCCCAGTAAATATTTAAATGTGTGTCTTTGGTAGGTTTATCTTGGGGGAAGTGCAGCAAAATATGACCATAATTCTGTTGTATAGTTCAGTCTACAGACTGTTTCATTGGCCATAAAACACTTGCCAGTGGAAAACATGTAAATACCAAACCAAAGGTAATTACTATTTCTTCTTCAAGTATTATGGGTATATGTTTTGGTTTGTGTTTTCAGCAAGGGGGACAGAATCCACACATCAAGTTGACTGTTATTAATGGAGTTTTACACCAGAAGCTAATTTTCTCACAGTCTCCTAATGAATTGACAGTTGAGACTCATGAATGTGTCATCTTCAGTGATGGTTCTAAATCCAGTGGTTGTAGTCGACCTGAGTATCAAGCATATGTAAGTATCACCATGTTCATACACTTTATCACAATGTCATTTGACTCCATAATTCACAGGTCATATACATATAAATGACTCCCAGTTGAAGGTGTCTATGTAAAGCCAGCATCATCAGAGAGTAAGATTTGGTTATCACTTTTCTGACATGAACAGTGACACAAGCACCAGCAGCAGCATCAACAAGACACAGGTGTCAGCTGCACCATCAACAATATTGAGATTGTGTGTTGAAGTTCTTTCAAGTCACATAGGACAAATATTGTCATGTTCTGCATGTGAGATGGTGTTTGGCAGAGCACTTGACACTAATGCCTGTCTTTCAAGGACAGTTCTCATAATCTTGGCTAATGCGTTCATTCAGAAATATAGGGGAAACATTTCAAGCCCAAGCTCTAAATTCTAAATTAACCTCAGTATTTGTTATATAGTCACTCTTTCAAACACATTTGACCAAAGATTAGGGTGTGGGGGGTGGTCAACATTTAGGTCAGTTTCTTGTCTTAAAAATATATGACATTTACTTGTATATGTCAAGACTCTTTTTAGCTGATACTTCCATGTAACAGACAAAATTTACGAACCACCTTTTTCAATTTCATGTTCATTTTATACCTGTATATAAAGGACATCTGGCCAGAATGGACAGTATTTTGTGTACCTCAAGTGTCCTGTATAGACAGGTTTCATTGTATGTAACTGAAAAGGTTAAGCCTTTACCGAATTTTACTAGTATTTTGCCTCTTTCTGTGTTTTGCAGCGCCCCCATTATTGAGGATCTTTGGATAGGTTTGATAACCAACATGTCGTTATTGTTTGACTGTGTAGTTTTGTAGCTGTTATTAACATATTGTTTTTTTCTGTAACATCATATGTAGACCATGGCAGCAGAATCATAGCTTTACAAATTGACATAAACAGCTTCATTTTCTCTGCCCACTGTGCCGGTACTTTTATTTGCTCCTGCTGCGTTAAATTTGTGGACATGCAATGTTACCCATCTTCTTCCATTCATATATCAAAACATCTGACTATTACATAAATCACGAATGTAATTTCTTTTCAGTAGTTTTGTAAAGACTTGCTGGCTGGATTTTAGCCAACTTTGGTTACGAGATAAAGACCTAGGTCAGATCAGATTGTCACCTTTACTCCAGAAAACTTTTAACTGAGTTTGTTGCTGCCACTTTTTTAATTATACCATACTGGTGGGCAAACTTGGGTCCTTAAGACACACAGTTCTAGTGTCTGATACTGTCAGCAGTATGGAGCTCATTTGTACTGAATACAGAACTGACAATCAAATGCTGGAACTGACAAACAGATGCCAGAACTGACAATACTAGAACTGACCAACACATGCCACAGCTGACAGATACATGCCAGAACTGTCTAACAAATACTAGAACTGCCACAAGCATGCCAGAATTGAGAAAACTCCAATCATTTCAGTCCCAGAATCATAAAAATGAAAGCTTTACATAGTTAAAATCCAGAATTGTTTGCACACGCATCTAAATTAATTTATTTGCTAACTTATAAGACAGATTCTACATGAAGCATCATTGTTAAGAATGGACAGTGGCTTTGAGTGCAGAGTAGGAGATTTCACCTTTTACTTCTCAGATTCATTTGAGGAAATAAATGACAGACTCCAATGATTTCATTTATTACTCATTAGCTGTGATAAAAATTGTATACTCCACTATATTTACACCATTGCCTTGTTGGCGTAATATTTGAATATGAAAGTAAATTTGCATGTTTTCTCTTTTAACTTTGTCTAACTTGAAAAAGAACAACAAATTTTGAGAATTCTGCACATGACTTGCCAGCAGATTTAAAATTTCTCAAATCATTATGGTCATATATAGCCTAAAGTGTGCTGATTTACTGTCAGACTTAAACTATTGAAATTGACAAAATGCAGTACATATGTTGACATCTCTATCTTGACAACTTGCAAGCAAGGGTCCATAAACATCAACCACAGCATAGGCAAGGAGGGCACAAGATAGGAGACTTATATTTGGTTTTCACTTGGGGAAACAAGCACAAACAAATTAAATCCTCATATTTAGAATTACATGTACTCTGATAAAATGCAGAGTCCATAAATATGTTTACAATGCTTAAGTCCTGAAGATAATCATGTTAAATGTCAGTTTACAGAGCTTTGTCCATAGCACATGCCAGTGATTGAGTACAACTCCATGTTTTGTCAGAATGCAAGCTTAGCCCTAGAATAAGTAGAATTGTTTTCCTGTTGATTTCTTGACATTCCTAATGTCAATAGACAAGATTCATAAGTCTAGTATCATTGTAAATGTTTGTATGCTGATACTCTTTACACATTACATTTTTAATCCCCAATAAGATAAAAAAAATAAGTGGAAAAATTTTATCTTTTAAAATGTGTGAACTTTGGATGATCACTATAATGGAGATTTTGCAAAACTGATTTATACTATGTCATCGTCACTTTAAAATTTTATTGCCAACTTTTCAAAATTGGAATCCATAGTTCTTTATCACATTATGAGCTGGTTTGTGAGTTATTCAGGTGAAGAATAATGTGGAAGTGCTATTTATAATGATTTAAGATGGCATAACTGTAAAGGAACATAGAGGACCAAAAGAAAAACTGCTGCATTAACTAAAACAAAGAATAGGTTGTAAAGATTCTAGTCAGATGTTAGCAAAAAACGTCATTTAATAATATAGACATCAAATAAAAATACAAGAATAAGATAAATGCAGAGTGCTTGATATTGGAAGTGTACTTCTATCAATATTAATCAATTCAGCTTTTTTACTCTTTGCTAAATGTTTGATTTTAAACATATCATTGTGTGCAAACATTTGTAGGAAAGCATGACTGAACAGTGATTTAGGAGTGAGAATATTCCCACAAATAAACTATAATTTTATTGTGCACAAATACAGTGATGTATTTTTATACTATTATACAAATGACATATATACTTGTATACTATACCAGTTCAACTGCAAACTGCACAGACCTAGATCTGCCGTCACATAATGTCCTAACAGATCTGGTCTTTGTAGTTTGTTTGGGTAATATGTAAGGCAAACAACATAGACCCTGGTCATTAAATGATGGCTGATGAGGATCTATGTTGTTTGCAGTTGAACTTGACCCAAAAGCAAAGACATAGAGTAAATGACCTATCAAGCCCAGGTGGGAGTTCTTCAGTTACATACAGCTAAAATTAACAACCACTAGTATTACAGATTTGTTGGACACTTTTTGGGGGGTTTGTCTTGAATTATTATTTAAAGTTTGATGCAGTTTGCAATTTTAAATTTGGAAAGATGTTGCTTTTCAGGTGAATAATCAAAAGTATTTTTAAGCTGAATTGTATGATAATAGTTTCATTAAAATTTCATTGAAATTTTGAAATTGTGGTTGATAGTTATCACCAAAATGTACAAGTACAGTGGGCAGATCAGAGAATAATAGAACTAGTATATTACTAACAAAATCTTCATTAAAAGATGAAATTTATCACCTTTTCTTTCTATCTGTAAGTCTGTCCTTGTGTTCACACTTCATATAGCCAGCACAGTAATGCAGCCCTTACACATAATTTGTAGTTGAATTGCGTATTACACATAGATGTGCCTTTTAAAAACTTCATCTTTTCAAGTCCAAATTTGACTGAGTTGTTGCCCTTTTTCCATCAGTATTACATCGCTACTTTAGTAGGTCCTTGCATTCAGCATAGCTCAGGAACCATTCAGCATACATATCTTGATGTATTCATTTTTATCTTGTCATCTCCATTTTCAGTATATCTGGCCATAAGGTGTAAGAAACTTTTCACAAATCATGCTGTTGAATTTGGCCAAATTTGATGGAAGTCAACGTAGTATGGAGAACTTTCAAATTTGTACAAATGGTGCTGATGCAGCATCAAATATGGTTACCCTTATTAGAAAACCTTGAAAAGGCTTGTCCAAAACATGTGAATACAATTTGAGTTAACTAGAGAGAAAACATCCTGACATGAAGACCTTCATGTTTGCACAAAATGATCCTGAGGCATCATCAAATATGGTTATCATTGCTAAAAATAAAAACAAAAACTTTAAACAACTTGTTTTTAAATCCACTTAGCTGAATTAGGCCAGATTTGACAGAAAACACCCTGGTAATGAGGCCTTCAGATGCCAGCCACCACTAAAAGTTGAAGTACATTTACACAACTTGACCTCAAATACCTGCTAAGAAATGTTTACCAACATAACCCAAAGGTCTTCTGACATAAGGACCTTTCAGTATTGGAAAAATTATGCTTTTGTGCCAACTGATGTGGATAAAGATAAAAATCTTAAGAGAACCTTTGAAACAATTATAACAGCATAGCTTTATTAAGAAACATTTCATTGCAGCCACAGTTATTTGGTGCCATTACATTGATGAGAACTTGAATGTGTTTGAATTTCAGCATTCTAAGTCACTATTGTCTCACCTGGCTGTAATGCCAGATGAGTTTATATTATGGCTGTCCATCATCATGTGTCCATCAGCTTTTACTGTTTCTACTTTCTTCTCAAAGCAGAATTTGATCAATTTGACCAGCAGAAAGCATCCTCACGTTGGGGCCTTTCCGACTGGTGGAAAGGATGGTGATCTTCCTACAGATGACTACCAACTTGAAATCATTCTGTCTCAGATGATGCTATCCAGATTTTGACCAAATTTGACACCTGCAGCATTCATTGAAGTCTGTACAAAGGATGATGATCTGCTGCCATTTATTATCACTGTTACTTTTAAAAGAAGAACCTTGATTGTTTTTCAGAATTTGACAGAAACCATCCTGCATTAAGAGCTTTCAATCTTTTTTACAGATGATCCTGCCAGCACACAAAAAATTGAAAATTGTTTACAAGATTTCTCAAT
This sequence comes from Megalonaias nervosa, assembly GCA_016617855.1. NCBI lineage: Eukaryota > Metazoa > Mollusca > Bivalvia > Unionida > Unionidae > Megalonaias > Megalonaias nervosa. Next base: position 36,180 of record JAECUM010093744.1, on the reverse strand, counting down.
TACTGCTCAACAGATTTTAACCAAATTTGACAGAAGCAATCCTTACGTGAATAACTTTCCAACATACAGCAGATGATGCCTGATTGTAGTCCAATATGACTATTGTCACTTGAAATGGAACTCTGTTATATTACTTTGCAAAACCACTTGATAGAATTTTACCAAATTTGACTGAAAGCATCTTAGAAAGAAGGGCTCTTAAAATTGTACAAAATAATGCTGAAAGGTCTAGTGAGTTTACGGCATGGCTCTTCATCCATTGTGTGGTGCCTGGCGTCCGTCACTGTTTACTAAGCCACCAGGCCATTTCAACCAAACTTGGAACATAGCATCCTGGCATAAAAAGGCCTTTCAAGTTATGCAGTGATGATGATCTGTTATCGGCTTTGAATGGATTTTTGTCCAAAGCAGCTTTACAGAATTTAAATTACATGCCATCAATTATGGGTGCCATTACCTAAATGAGAAAAACTTTAGAGGACTTCATCTCCAAACCACTGATGAGAATTTTATCAGATTTAACAGAAATCATACTGACTTGAAGACCTTTCAAAATTTGTACAATTGATGCTGACCTGCCATCAAATACGTTTGCCAGTAGGAAAACTAGTCTGTCATCCTTCAGCAATTGCTGCTTTCAGCAGCTGGTTAAAAACTGCCAGGCCAAATTTAAGCACACTTAGCACAGAGCATCCTGGCTTAAAATCATTTCAAATTTGTATTTATGATTCCAATCGGCCTTCATATTTGGCCACTGTTACTGAAAATAAAAAAATAAATTTTGATTTCTTCTCAAAAACTGGTGAATAGAATTTGATGAAATTGACTAAAAGCTTTATGGCGTGAAGACCATTCAGTTTTCTCGAATCTGATTTGTTTTTATTTGAATCTGCCATCAAATATGACCACAGCTACTTAAAATAGAAATACATTTAAATGACTTCTTAAAAACTGCTGAACAGAGTTGGATCAAATAAAGAAGACCTTTCACTTTGATACAAATGATGCCCTTCTGACATCAAATATGGATATCATTGCTTAGCAAGAAAACCCCCCCCCCCCCATTTTTATGACCTTTCCATAACTTCTTGACAGAATTTGAACAAGCTTGATAGAAAGCATGCTGGCATGGAGACCTGTCAGAATGCACAAGGGTACTTTCATGTTGGACAGATGATGCTAACATACAATCAGATATAGAGGATCATACAAACGGTTGTTTTCATAACAGATGCAGTCAACTTTATTGGAGAAATTTCAACAGAAAGCATCATAATAGCCCAGATTTCTTGGCCATCAGCTCTTGCATTCACTTTTAGGCAGGTGTTTGCCAGTTGAGCAATCTCAGGCCGTCTTGTTTGATTTTTTGCATTTCTTTCTACATTTTTAGTACATGTATCTTTAAGCAAGTCTCAAATTGCAATTGCCTGTGAAGTGGGTTCCTGTCTGTGAAATGGAAAGACTTTTCTGATGTTATACTTATTTTTTTAACTCACCTGTCCATTAGGCCAAGTAAGGTTCATGTACAGTCTTTCATCCATTGTGTCATGCACCATACTTGCACAATTGTCATTTACAACTTCTTTTTAAAAACCACTATTTTGTGTGGTGTGATAGGGAGTATTCCAGAATCAAGATCTTTTCGATTTCTTCAGTTGATATTGATCCATTGTTATTACTAAAACCTTTATAAAGCTTCTTAAAACCACTCAGCATAATTTGACCAAAGCATGAAGGACTCTAAATTTTGTTACGATAATCAAATATGGCCACCATTACTGCAAATAGACAAAACTTTAATTGAATTTTTTTTCTTCTCAAAAGTCATTAAAAAATGTGACCATTTTAATAGAAATCCCCATAGCACAAAGACCTTTCATATTTATGAAATGATACCAGTCTGCCATCAAATAGGCTGTCTTTACTAAAAATAGAACAATCTTTAAATAACTTGTCAAAATTTCTCTAAAGGATTTTTAAAAGCCAGCCATGAAGAGCTTTCATATTTTGTACAAATGATCCCAGTCTGCCACATTCAGATATGGCCACCATTTCTCAAATTTGAAAAACTTGAAATGCCTTCTTCTCAAAAACTGCAAAATAAAACTAGACCCTATTGGACAGAAAGTATTCTAGTATGAAGAGCTTTCAGATTTATACAAATGATGAGTCTCAGGCTCAGCCAAAAGTGGGTATGTGAGAAAGCTTGCCAGTAGCTTCTCGTGGGTTGGTGGTTCTTTCCGAGGTTTTCCCTGGTTCTTCCTCCACCATTTATACTGGCTGCCATGTATAGCCTATCTTGTGCTGAAAAAGGGCATTAAACCCTATAACAACAACAACAATTTTATCTCAAAACACTGCAGAACAGAATTTGACCAACTTTAACAGAAAGCGTCATGGCATTAGGTCCTTGCAGTATTGGTCAAATGATGTTGAGGTGCCATCAGACATGAATAAAGATATAAGAAAGAGAAGCCTTGAAAATACTTTGTTCACATAACATTGCTTTTAACAGCAGTGGACACAAATTCAACAACAAGCATCCTTATGGTCTATAATTCTTGGCAAACTACTCTTGCATTTTATCTGTTAGGCTGATGTTAGGTCCACTCAGACCTCTTATTTTAATAATCAGATAGTAGGATTTGTTCTAGCAGCTTTTTAACAATAATCTCTTTCAGCATAGTTTTTTTGTTTTATATAGAAACAAATATGGCTTCTTTGCCTAACTTGTTTACAAATTTTATGTCTTTCCAAGCCAAAGTAATCTGTTTGTTTTAAAATATCAAAAACTGCTGTAAATTTGGTTTTTTCAAACCTGTCTAATTTATTTTCTACAAATTTTATTCTTGTGATATGAATCATTCATTTGTCAGATGTATACTTGTTAGGATTTTACTGTGTAGAAAGAATTACACCTATTAAAGTCATGTAGACGATTTTTTTTTTGTTTAAATCAAGTTTAAATCAAGCAGTTTGTAACTGGTCTTAATTTATGGTGAGACATGTATAACTTCAGACCCTGTAAAAGTGAGAGAAAATTATTTGAGATTATTTTTATTATTACTGTTTCAGGTTTACGTTCTGATATTACAAAAAATTTCAACTTTTGATGTTTGTCAAAATTTTTATTTTTATCATGCACACATAGATGAAATGTTAATATTGCAAGGCATTTCCTAGGCACAGAAATCATGCATTATTATGGGACAGACGAAGAGACATTAAAAGAAGTACTTCTTTGCATATCATTGTTTATCAGATTAAAGTTATATGCTACCTAAAATTAATTTAAAGGAAACCTAATTTGAAATCCAATTGCAAGACTCAGCTTTAACTAGGCATATCTTTACAGATATTGTTTTTATGTGATATTAAATTCCTTTAAATAATTTATCTGATTTTAAAGTGAATGTCAAGTAGACTTCTAAAAATTGATGTTGATGTGTCTCTCATTTTGCTTCCTTGTACAACATGTATGTCAAAATTTCAGGATTAAAATGAGTCATATTTAATATTATCAATGATGTGACTGAATTTTGAAATAAAAAGTTTATGTCAGAAACTTTTTCAAGTTGCATGTTAAAACTGGTTGATAACTTGACTGTAAAATGCTGCAAAAGAGACCTGTCAGTCAGTAGATTGAAAATGATCATCATTTTCAATTCATGTCAAACTTGCCTTGCCAACATATTTAACAAAATGGCAAACTTAAGTATACCTTCTTTTCCATTAACAAGTTGGTCAGTTTTTTTGGTCACAAGCTATAAAGAATTTTATCCTAAATTGCAAATTTCTACATTAAACAATATTATAATGCATATATCAAAATATATTTGGTTTGTTTGACATACTTTATATAGATTGACATACTCTATATAGATTGACATAATTTATATAGATTGACATACTTTATATAGATTGACATACTTTATATAGATTGACATAATTTATATGGAATGTGGCTTACCTGAATGATAAATATTTTCTACCTGAATACTTGTGCAACAGTTGTTTTGATTGAGTAACCTTGTAAAAATTTCTTCAACCTTACGTGGTTACCTTGATTTATTATTGTTTATAATTGTGGTATTTTATAACTCTCAGAGAGAAATCCTTGACAATGTTTTATTTGAAGCTTTGGTATTTTGTAGATTCAGTAGACATTAGAAAATGTTAGTAGTTACTATTTTCATTAGACGTGTCTTTTCTTTCTACAACAGTGTTAGCAGATAATTCCTTTTGTTCATCAGTAGATCTTTTTATTCTTGTATCATTTCATATGAACATATTTTATAAGTCTAAAATATGTTTAAAAGTGGTGACAGTAAATGCTGAAGTAAAGAAAAAATTATTTATCAACAACTAATTTTACCAGATTTGACCAAGTTTGAAAAGGGGCAGTTAGGACCTGGTTTTGAGGTCATTGTAAGCTGTTTTGCCATGAATGCTCTAGGCCCACATGGACATCTTTTTTTTTTTTTACGATGATCAGATTTTACTTTGTTATTTCTTGAGGCGAAGTTTTTATGGCGTTAGTTTGTGCAAAATAAATTACATCACGATAACTTAATTTTATTTTTGGCCTTTTAAAATGTATCCTTTTATTAAGAAGGAATTGATTTCTCTCCCTTTAGATCCATATCAGTTAGTAAATACATGTATAATGTGTGTTAACAAATTTGGTGGATATCATTTTTAATGATTTTGCAAATGACAATTTTGACTGAAGTTTACTTCTTAAATTTGTGGATGTATGCCACTGATAGCTGGAAAGGTCAGGTCTTCCCTGATGCATCATTTTTTAAAATTTTTCTTTAAATTTATGGTCAAAGGAACTACTTCCAGACGATATTGGCGGGATAAGTTACAAGAGAAACACGGGAACAGAGTCAACTTCCAGACTTCCCTTATATTGTTAGAGATAAAGGCACTGTCTTGTGTTGATGTGAGTTATCTTCCTTGTCTAGACCAAGGGTTGAATTGTCACAACCTTTATTGCTGAATGTAAACAATCAGGGTCTGTGTTTTACAAGGACATAGAGCATTTGACATTCTGTCTGAATTACATGAAATAAGATGACAGTGCTGATCAGAGTTTGTTGGGATGTAATTTTCAGTTATTTTAAGAACTGTTTGTTTAGCTGTCATACAGTTCTTGCTGCACTAAGGTCAGTTTTGTGATATTTTTAATAAGTATTTTTAAGTTGGATTTATTCCATTGTTATAAGATGACTTTTATTCTTTTTTTAAGTCAATTTTTATGACAATAAAAAAGGAAAAGCAAAAGAAAAGAGCATTCAGTTTTTCTTTCTTGTCCCACATGTCCCAGTCTATATTTCTTGTCCCGCATGTCCCAATCTATGTAATGCTTTGTCTCAGAAAAGGAACTGAAGTTACTATGCAAGGGACTATACTATATTAATCTAATTTGTCATGCATATTGGCCATTAGGTCATGCATATCGATTCTGATTTGTCATGCATATTGGCCCTCAGGTTATACACATTGATTCTAATTTGTCATGATTCTAATTTGTTATGCATATTGGCCATTAGGTCATGCATATTGATTCTAATTTGTCATGCATATTGGCCCTTAGGTCATACACATTGATTCTAATTTGTCATGATTCTAATTTGTTATGCATATTGGCCATTAGGTCATGCATATTGATTCTAATTTGTCATGCATATTGGCCCTTAGGTCATACACATTGATTCTAATTTGTCATGATTCTAATTTGTTATGCATATTGGCCATTAGGTCATGCATATTGATTCTAATTTGTCATGCATATTGGCCCATAGGTCATGCACATTGACTCTAAGATCATGCATATTGGTCATTAGGTCTTGCAATATGGACTCTAACTTGTCATACATATTGGCCCATAGGTCACTACATTGACTTGAAGATATGCATATTGGCCCTTAGGTCATGCACATTGATTCTAATTTGTCATACATATTGGCCCATAGGTCATGCATATTGACTCCAAGATCATGCATATTGGCCCTTAGGTCATGCACATTGACTTGAAGATATGCATATTGGCCCTTAGGTCATGCACATTGACTTGAAGATATTCATATTGGTCTGTAGGTCATGCACATTGATTCTAATTTTTCATGTATATTGTTGCTTAGGTCATATACATTGACTTTAAGATCATGCATATTGGCCCTTAGGTCATGCTTATGGAATCTAATTTGTCACGCATATTGGCCCATAGATCATGCACATTGACTCTAATTTGTCATGCATATTGTCCCTTGGGTCATGCACATTGACTCTAAGATCATGCATATTTCCCGTTAGGTCATGCATACTAACTCTAAGATTATGCATATTGGCCCTTAGGTCATGCACATTGACTCAAAAGTCATACATATTGGCCCTTAGGTCATGTTCATTGGCATCTGGGTCATGCACATATAACCTTAGGCAGGGTTATAAGTGGACCTCAGAAACCTTGAAAAACCTAACATTTCATTTTGACCTTAGAAACCTAAAAAAAAGCCTTAAAATAACAGAGGGAAACCTAAATAAATAAAAAAAACTAAAAAGTTTGAAAAAAAGAGGAACAGCTCAACCCCAACCCAACAAAATTGCTTTTTTGCACATGATTTTTCATTACGCTAGCATAATGGTTTTTAGCACTTGCAGGTATTTGTTTTTTAATTATTTATTAATTTTCACTTTATTTTCATTTTATTTAGAAATAAACTCAAGCAAATTTTATCAAAATTTAATAAATGTTAAGCTCACCATGGAGATAATCTTGTAACTGCTTTGTGTCTTGAACCTCAATTTTTTTTTTAACCCCCAAAAATTCCTTAAAAACTCGTAAATTTTAAAATTTAATTTCACTTCTAACCCTGCTTAAGTCACATATTGTCCAATAGGTCATGCATATTGGTATCAGGGTTTTGCACATTGACCCTTAGGTCATACACATTGACCTTTGGGTCTTGCACATTGACCCTTAGGTCATGCAGATTGGCATCTGGGTCTTCCATGTGTGGCCTTTAGCTCAGGCACATTGGTTTTTGGGTCATGCACATTTGGCCTTAGTTGATGCACACTGGCCTTTGAATCTTGAACATTGGCCCTTAGGTTTTGCAGATTTGGCATTTAGGTCATGCACATCGATCCTTGGGTCTTGCACATGTGGCCTTTAGCTCAGGCACATTGGTCTTTGGGTGATAAAAATTTGATCTTTAGGTCATGCTCATTGGCCATTGGGTCTTGAATATTGACACTTAGTTCATGCACATTGGTCCTTAATTCATGCATGATTTCCTCTTTCATGTTTCAGTTTGTCCAAGGAGAAAAGCCAGTTGTATGTATTACATCTGTCATCCTCCAAAGTAAATAATAAATCAGAGTTTGATTTTTAGCTATTTGGCCAAAAAGGCCAAGTGAACTTGTGGACCTGTGTCCAGCTTGCATTGTGCATTGTCTGTCATCCATTTCCTATCCATCATTTGTCAACATTTGCTACTTCTAAAATCCTTTTCAAAAGTCACTGGACTGATTTAAAACAAATTTGACAGAAGACAACCTGACATCAAACCCTTTAAAATTTGTACAAATGATGCTGATTTACCATCAAATATGTATGCTCTTACTAAATAGACAAACCTTTAAACTCCTTGTCAATAAAATCTACAAACAGAATTTGATCAAATTTAACAGACAGCATCCTGGCATTGATGCCTTTCAACTCTTACAAATGATGTTCATTGACCAACACTAAAAATAAAAAAACCCGTACACAACCTTTTCTAGAAATCTCTCAAGAAAATATAACCAGATTTGAAAGAAAAAATAGGGAAGTGTAAAGGTCTTTCAAATTTTTATAAATGAAATTAGTTTGCCATGATCATGCAATCTCATCAGTCTACCAACAAGTATTGGGAATACATCTGGTGTTTTGTTAGTGGCATTATGTGACAGCCAATGGCAACATTAATAGAAGTGTTTTGTCAGTGGCATTATGTGACAGCCAATGGCAACAATTAGTGGAAGTGTTTGAGCCAATCAGACAAGAATATCAATGGAGATAAATAGCTATCTCAGAGTTAATCAGACACAAGCTGAGACAAATACTACAGAGCCAACCAGATAACAAACACCAGCTGAGACAAATACTACAGAGCCAACCAGATAACAAATACCAGCTGAGACAAATACTACAGAGCCAACCAGATAACAAATACCAGCTGAGATTAATAGCTTCTACAGAGCCAGTCAGATGCCAGCTGAGAAAAAATATCAACTACTTCTGCCTTCAGTGTGAATCATCATTTTTGCTAAACATTGATTAAAGTAAAATTACAGCCTAAAACTTTCTTAAAATTAAGTGCCACCATCTTGAAAAATATGATTCAAAGTAAGTTTCTGTCTTTAAAATTATGATATGTGCGATGATTTATGAAAACATTTCTTGCTAGTTTCCACTCCATTTTTTATGCTACTTCTTGTTGGTTGGCTTTGTTATTGTGTTAAATGATTTTTTTTGCAATTTATATGATGCTGTGGTTGGATGTGATGCCTGCTTAATTCCATTTCATTCATTTTGTCTGAGACATAGTAATTCTAATTGACACAATTTTTATTTCATTCATTTTGTACTGAGACATAATAATTCTAATACATGCTATTTTCCATTTCTTTCATTTTGTACTGAGACATAGTAATTCTATTTCCATTTCATTCATTTTTTACTGAGACAGTAATTCTAATTCACACTATTTTTCATTTCATTCATTTTGTACTGAGACATAGTGATTCTAATATACATTATTTTCCATTTTCATTCATTTTGTACCGAGACATAGTGATTCTAATACACACTATTTTCCATTTCATTCATTTTGTACTGAGACATAGTAATTCTAATATACACTATTTTCCATTTTCATTCATTTTGTACCAAGACATAGTGATTCTAATACACACTATTTTCCATTTCATTCATTTTGTACTGAGACATAGTAATTCTAATATACATTATTTTCCATTTTCATTCATTTTGTACTGAGACACAGTGATTCTAATACACACTATTTTCCATTTCATTCATTTTGTACTGAGACACAGTAATTCTAATTCACACTATTTTCCATTTCATTCATTTTTTACTGAGACTTAGTGATTTTAATACACACTATTTTTCATTTCATTTTTTTTTTACTGAGACATAGTAATTCTAACTCACACTATTTTCCATTTCATTCATTTTGTACTGAGGCATAATAATTCTAATTCACACTGTTTTCCATTTCATTCATTTTGTACTGAGACATAGTAATTCTAATACACTTCACTGTACTGAGAGATAGTAATTCTAATTCACGCTATTTTCCACTTCATTCATTTTGTACTGAGACATAGTGATTCTAATGCACACTATTCTCCATTTCATTCATTTTGTACTGAGACATAGTAATTCTAATACACTTCACTGTACTGAGACATAGTAATTCTAATTCACGCTATTTTCCACTTCATTCATTTTGTACTGAGACATAGTGATTCTAATGCACACTATTCTCCATTTCATTCATTTTGTACTGAGACATAGTAATTCTAATACACTTCACTGTACTGAGACATAGTAATTCTAATTCACGCTATTTTCCACTTCATTCATTTTGTACTGAGACATAGTGATTCTAATGCACACTATTCTCCATTTCATTCATTTTGTACTGAGACATAGTAATTCTAATACACTTCATTTTGTACTGAGACATAGTGATTCTAATTCACACTATTTTCCATTTCATTCATTTTGTACTGAGACATAGTAATTCTAATACACTTCATTTTGTACTGAGACATAGTGATTCTGATACACACTATTTTCCATTTCATTCATTTTGTACTGAGACATAGTAATTCTAATTCACACTGTTTTCCATTTCATTCATTTTGTACTGTGTTCCAGACAGCAAACTCAGTTCTTGCCTTTTCTTTAAAAAATTTGTAGCAGGTTAGTATTAGGTAGATATTTATCTATTTCACTTGTTTAATATGCTCAAAAGATAATAGTAAAGGCTCTATTTCATTGCATTACTATTTACTAAACATTTCTTTCATTAAATAATTCTTTCAAGATTTGGTTTTTCAGACAAATTCATGGATAATCTGCGGTCAATATTTTGCATGTTCACTGGCACATCACCTGCTACTTCGTTATTTAATTCATCTTGCCTTTATTTCTTTTCCTTTTTTGGGCTGGGGGTGATTTTCACTTTATTTGAGTTGTCCAACCTGATCAAAAGAATTTAATTTTCTTTCTTTTATACTACCTAAAGCAGGATGGTACTCCTAAACTCCTCCATAGTATTTAAAATGTACTTCTTGGGACACCATCATTTTTACATGATCTTCATAGTTTTTTAATATGTTCTTCTTGAGACACCATCATATTTTTACATAATCTTCATAATTTTTAAAATGTTCTTGGGATACCAGCATTTTGTCCTTTTCTAGTTCTGAGAAAATTAATGATAGTTAAATATTTAGCCATGTATTGGTGTTAGTTTAATTGCTAGTGATGTATTGGTGTTTTTAATGCATTTGTCCAATCTCAGCAGCACTTCTTGAGTTTAGATGGCTATAAGGTAATTACTTCATCCTGTAAAATCCCCCAAAAATTGTTGTGCTGACATGACACAGTCACTGTGTTCATCCTGATGTTGTTCATTATATGATTAGAAGACATGAGCAAATTCATTACCTTAAAGATTTCATCATAATTCAGTCATTGTACATAAAAAAAGATGTTAATGTTGGTTTCATTCCCATCTTCACATTGTTGCTTTTGAAGTTCTGACAGTTTTTTAAGAGGTGCTATCATCTCATTTGGTGCATTTCATATACTCATGTTAATGAGTTGTTGTGCCATGATTGACTTCTAGAATGTATCTAGATTGATTCTCATCAGATATATTTGAAATTTTCTCCTAACTATTTTGTTGGGGATCCATGATGACGGACTGCATGGTCAAAGGTGCTAGCCATTACATATCAGTTACATCTCACCTCTGTCCATCAGTGCGAGTCTTGACTCAACCAATATGGGTATGTGACAAAGCTTGCCAGTATGGGTCGATGCATCTTCCATGGCTTGTCCACCTCCACCATATCATGTGCCTAAAATGGCATTAAAAAAACCCCAAAATTACACATCTGTCCATTTAATTTCTTCAACCCGCTTAAAATTCTACTGGTACATACCCACTCGCAAAGGTTGTTATAAACTTAATCATTATAAAGGACTTAAGTGTGTAATTATCATATTCACCATCATGTTTACATTTCCATCATCCATATAATGAAGTTTTGTTTTAGTCCTTTTATTCCAGTCTCAGTTATGAGGAAGAAATCATAATCAGTTATACCAATATAAACTTTACACCAGTGAGCGTCAAGCTAGTGTCATAAACTGGAACGTATAAATAGTGTCTCAGTCTGGTTCATAGTGTTATATGCAAATATTCCTGAGCTAAACCTGGAACACAGATATAGTGAATAGGGTCAAGTTTGTAGTGTTTCATGCAGACATTTCTGAGATAAACCTGGACAACAGAAATAGCAAGTCAGTCAAGTTCATAATTTCATGGAGATATTCCTGAGCTAAACCTGGAACACAGAAATAGTGAGTAGGGTCAGGTTTGTAGTGTTTCGTGCAAACGTTCCTGAGGAGTAGGGACAAGAATGTAGTATTTCATGTAAACTTTCCTAAACTCTTTAAATATGTTGCAAACCAGCAGTGTATCTTTCTTTAAATGAGTAGTCATGAAGTTCACTGAAAGTTTTTAATTTGAAGTACTCCATGATGCCTTGTACATATTGATATTCTTTATTTGATTTTTCAAATTCAATAGGGAGTAATTGAATGTATTTATCAGTGGAATAGATGCTTGATGAAATCTTTTTTTTATCAGTGGAATAGACGTTTCATGAAATCTGTTTTTATCAGTGGAATATGTTTCATGAGATCTGTTTTCGTCAGTGGAATAGATGTATCATGAAATTTTTTTTTTTCAGTGGAATAAATGTTTCATCAAATCTGTTTTCATAAACGGAATAGATGTTTCATCAAATCTTTCAAGCTATCCTTGTATTCATATGGGTAAATGTTTTTCATAAAAAATTAAGGTTGCACTTTTAATTGCTCAGATTCTTTGCCTGTTGCTCCAGTGATTGACCAGTACTCCCACCACAGAACATATCCAGGATTTTAACCATTGCCACATGAATCAAAAGCCATTAACAATTCTTTTAAAATATTTAATCTCTATTTCTTATGAACCTATAGATTATAAAGTCCTTGCTGAATGAAAAGTATTTTTTAATGTTTTTATGGTTGGTTTTGACCTCAGGGTCTCTGTGTGTGTGAGTGTGATTTGGATTTTTAACGTAGTTTTAAAATATTTTCAGTCATATTGCTACGATGTCTGCCGAGTGGCAGTTTATAGTGATGTCTAGCACTAGGGTATCACTAACCTCTTAATGTTGAGCACCTAGTGATGCTGCTGTTATTACCATTTTTATAAGTCTTTGGTATGACTCGGCAGGGTTCGAACTGATGACCTCTCTCATCCGAGAGAGACACTCTAACCACTCTAACCACTAGGCCACCAGAGTGGTTACCTCAAGATCTTGACCTTGTCTAACTAATTCCTGAATGAATAAATGTCTGTCTGTCATCCATTCATCCACTATCCATCTGTCCATTAGCACAGGTTTTTTTATAGCTATTCCTCGGAAACTACTTAGAGGATTGCCATGAAACTTTACACATGCACAGATTCACCCTAAGTCTGTTTGGTTCTAAATTAGAATGGTGTTGCTTGGACATCTTGAAAATCTTTCTATCACTCCACCTTCTAAATGGATGGTTATATCTACATCAAGTTTTCACTGAAAGAAATTCTTTTGACAAGTTGGTCTTAAGTGAAATTGGTTTCCGTCTAACATCTTGAAAACCTTGTTATCAGTATTCTTCTTCAACAGAAAGCCCTATGTGATTTTCACAAGAAGACTTTTTATGTCCAGCCGGTCCTAAATGAAAATGATGCTGATTTGACTTCCAATATGGCCACCACCATGATAGCCATTGTGAAAATTTTTGTTATGGCTGCTCATGAATGGATGGTCATTGGATTACATTGGATTTGCATCAAAAGACTTCTTTTGATGCCTGCTAGGTCCTAAATGAAATGGTGCTAATCTTTAATCCAGTATGGAATTGTGGCAGCTCAGCTGGCTGAGCATAAAACTCAAAATCCAGTGGTTATGGGTTTGATACCTGCTTTGGCCAGAGTGGCTTATTCATTGTAACCTTGGGAAAGGCACTTAATACATTTCTTTTTCATGATACAGGTGACGCTCAATTTACACCATGGATGCATTCCTGAGGTCACGGCATATAAAGAAAGTAATTTTCCTGTTGGAAGTCAAAATGTATCTCTAACTTTTCAAATAATGATTATTTATACATAATTTTAAAACAAATTAATACATATGTACATGAGCTGCATATGATTCACAGCACATGGTGTAAAAATGAATACAGTGATGCAAACTGAATGTGATTTCTTCATTATTAATGGCATTAAAATGAAAGTTCATGAATCAAATTTGTATAAAGCAAGCATCACCTGTATAACTAATAATATGTCAATATCGCTTATAACCAGCATCCACCTTGACCACCATGCTGACCATCTTGGAAATGTTATTATTCCTGAAGAACACAGGGATGGTTTTAACACTCAGGAGTCATAAAGAAGTCATTTTATCTTTGATTCCTGGAAAAAGTTTTGACCAGTCGTGTCAGTCCCTTTGAAGGACTCTTGTTTACATTGATACGTCAGGTGTTCTTATTTCAGTAATCCTCATGTACATGCATCCATCCTTACTTCAGTCTTCCAGTCAGTCCTACTTAGCACTTGTTAGCATAACTAGTCCCCTAGTTTTTGATGGATTCCCATGAAACTTGGTAAACATTATGGTCATTGCCAGAATAGACACATGTTGACAAATCACATAGCTGCTGCAATTTTTTTTTTAAGTTATTAGCCTTTTTGTCTAATAGTTGATGATATAATTTTGTATAATATAATTTCAGCACAACTAGTCTGTAGTTCTTGAAGGATTTCCATGAAACTTAGTAAATATTTTGGTCATCACCCGAAGGTGCACATATCGAATGATCACTTCACTGCTACAATTTTTGTTCGCTACATTGTATTACCCTTTTTTGTCTTGTAGCAGTGTATGATATAATCTCATTGACTAGTCCCACATTGTAAATCTGATGGTAATTACCTGAGGCCTGACATATCAACAACCACTTTGTTACTGCAGTTTTTGCTCTTCTTGTCTTGTAGCTTAGTGCAGTGTATAATAGAACATTGTTAGTGCAACTGTCTGGGAGTTTTCAGTGGATTCCCATAAGCTTAGTAAATATTATAGTCATCATCTGAAGATGCTGAAATTGATAAATCACTTTTCTCCCACAATTTTTTTTAGAGTTATTGCCGTTTTTGTTTTGTAGCTTAATGCAGTGTTTGATATGATCACATTAGCACAGCTAGTTCAGTTTTTCAAAACTACATGGAGGATTGCCATGAAACTTTACCCACATCTTTATCCTATAGTCTTGTTGATTTTAAGTAAAAATGTTGCCACATTAATGTCCAATATGGCCTCCACAGAAGCCATCTTTAAAATCATGTTATTGCTACTTCTCCTGAATGGAAGGTCACATCCACATAGCATTTTCACTAAAAGATTTCTTATGATGTCTAGATGGTCCTAAATGATAATGGTGCAGATCTGACATCCAGTATGGCCACTACAGTAGCCATCTTGAAAATCTTGATATAGCATCTCCTCCAGAATGGAAAGTCATATTGACATACGGTTTTTCACCAGAAGGCTTCTTATGATGTCTAGTTGGTCCGAAATGAAAATGGTGCCGCTTGCACATCAAATATGATTGCCACAATGGCTTTCTTAAGAATTTTGTTATTGCTGCTTCTTAATGGGGTTTTTACGAAAATGACCTCTTATTATTTCTAGTTGGTCCTAAATGAAAATGGTGTATGCAGACATCTGGTATAGACAGCAGAGTAGCTGTCTGGAAGATTTTGTTGTCACTATTTACCCTGAATGAATGCTGATATCAGCATGGGATTTTCACTGAAAGAATTCATATGATGTCTGGTTGGTTATATATGAAAACATTGCTGATCTGAAATCCAGTATTATTACCATAATGGCCATCTTGAAAATCTTAGTATCGCTTCTTCTTCTAGATGGCTGCTCATATTGACATTATCATTTCACAACAAGACTTCTTATGATGTCTTGTTGGTTCCAAAATGGAAGTGTTGCAGGCTTGATATTCATTATGTCCACCATGGCCCTCATCTTGAAAATCTTGTTATCGTTACTCTTACTAAGGCAAACTTCTTAAAATGTTAAAATGGTTCTAATATGGCTACCATGGTGGCCACCTTGAAAGTCTTCTTGTAGCAACTCCTTGTCCACAGAAAGTCATTTTGACATGGAGTTTCCATATGAAAACTTCTTATGGTATCTGTATGGTTCTAAATGAAAATGATGCAAACTGATCCACTTTTATCTCTACTTTTACCATATGGATGGCTATATCAGTATAGTGTTTACTCTGATAGACTTCTTATGATCCTTAGTTGGTTCTAAATGAAAATGATGCAAACTGATCCAATTTTATCTCTACTTTTACCATATGGATGGCTATATCAGTATAGTGTTTACTCTGATAGACTTCTTATGATCCTTAGTTGGTTCTAAATGAAAATGGTGCCAATCATACATCAAATATGGCTGGCATGATGGCTGGCTAAAAAAATCTTGCTGTCATTACTCACCCTGATTGGATGGTCTTATTGATATGTGATTTTCACCAAAAGACTTCTAATGATGTCTACTTACTCCAAAATGAAAATGGTACCAATCTGACATCCACTATGTCCATCACAGCAGCTAATTTGAACACTTTTTTTAATTACTGAAAAATATCAGAGATGGTTGAACATTGTTGAACATTTAGCAGTTAAAAGGAAGAAATTGTCTTATCTTGAATTCATAGAAATTGTTTTTGATCAAGTCCCTTCAGAGAATTCTTGCTTTAATATAGATACATCTCCATCATCTGGTGGAATGGGGCAGGTATATTTATGTGAGAAAATTGATCACCATTCATGTAGTTTTTAATCCAGTTGGGTAAATCAGTGCATCAGCTTCCATAAAGTTCATATATCCATGGTCATTATTTGGTATTTGATCATGTTAAATGTCCATTTTTGTATTATAAGTGATGTTTTGGTGAAATCTCGCATGCATTGCATCCAGTAGTGTCGACGATAAAACTTACCTATAGTTTGGTCATGATGCCTCTGAAATTAATAGCACTGTAAAATTTGTTTCATTTGATTGAAGGCCCTCGTCTGGTGATGGCAGTAATCTTAGCCAGTATCATTGTAATGAATCAAATCATTCTACTATTAATGTTCTCCCCATGTGGTTTAGTTGGAACAAGAAACACTTGAGTCAGGGTCATTACCTGTGGAAATGTTTGTGTAATTGATTCTATTACCAATAGTTATCAAATATTGTCATGATTTTTGTTGTCTTTAACATTGACTATAAAGTTTCTGCTTTTGTGATGTTTTCAATGTTCGATATTCTAGTCATCAATGCCAAAATTTCCCTTGCCATATTCTGATTTGTGGTCAAAGATGTTTTTGTTTTGGCAGTTTCTTAAATACTTTTTTGCTGCTTCTTTGCTGTTATTGATGCATTCTTCTAACATAGCTCAGGAATAATGTTGATGGTGTTGTCCTATCTTCAAAACTTGAATATGCTGTTAAACAACATTGTGTTTTATAACTATGTATACAAGATCAACAGGTATACCAAAAGGATTTGAAACCACAAGAGCATAAGAATTTGAGTATAAATTTCTTAAATTTAAATGCATTCAAATTTGACACTCTTTTAACTATTAACTGTTACACCTACAGATTTATATACAGAAGTAGAAATTGTTCCAGGTGTGTAAGAATTTCTCAAGTTTTAGATTTTTATAGTAGAACTTGTTCCAGTGTAGGTGAGTAAGAATTCATCAAGCTTCAAATTTATGTTGTGTTGTAACTGTATAATCCATAGCTGTCACACTAGAATTTGTGAACAAATCAAATATGAAGTCCAGGTGTTTCAACTTCAAATATGTTTATGTTTTTATTTAAGTCATTTTGTTTCGCTGTTATAAATTTTTTGTGTACCTTTGACTGTAAGTGTTTTGACATTGAATGACTTTTTGTTACATTTTTTTCACAGTTAGCACTGAATGCTTTTCTTTTGTTCCAGTATTTTAACCCTCTTGTTCAATTAATCATCTGTTTATTGGCATAGTTTTTACATCTCCTCCATTCTTCTTTTCTTATCTTAAATTCATGTGGAAATTTATGTAACTTATTACAAAGTAATTTATATAAATTTTCATAATCATCAACAAAAATTAAAATTTTTCTCAAGAACCATTTTGTCTGATTTATTTAGTGGAAATTTCTTCAATATTTATGAATCTCTTCTAGGAACTAAGTGTCTACCTGAAAGTAACATGTAGTAACTTTAATGAGAAATAGCAAGTACCTCAGTAATCAAAGTAACTTTAATGAGAACTAGTTAGTACATGAGTACTAAAAGTAAAATTAATGAGAAATAGTAAGTACCCCAGTATTTGAAGTAACTTTAATGAGACCTAATTAGTAAGTACATAGGTACTCAAAGTAACTTGCATTTTACCTACTTAAATTGGTTGGGATGCCTAAAATTTGCCTTATTGCCCTCACTAAGCACTCTCATTATTGCCTTAAATAAACATTGCCTTTATTGCCTTCACTAAAGATTGGCTTTATTGCCTTCACTTAACATTGTCTTTATTGCGTTCATTAAACATTGCCCTGATTGCCCTCACTAAGCATTTCCCTTATTGTCTTCACAGAACATTGTGCTTATTGCCCTCACTAAGTATTGCCATTGTCCTTATTGCCTTCACTAAACATTGCCCTTACTGCCTACATTAAACATTGCCCTAATTGCCCCCACTAAGGATTGCCCTTATTGACTTCTCTAAATATTGCCCTTATTGCCCTCACTAAACATTGCCCTTATTGCATCACGAAAGCATTGCCCTTGTTGCCCTCACTGATCAAGAAACATTTACATCTTGACAACATGTTAAAAGTAAGCATCCTGCAACGTTAGATGAATTCAACTCACAAAAATCAAAGAATTCACCAGCTGAAAGACAAAAAGACAAATATCCAAAAACTAGAATTTGAAAAATGCAGTAGAGGAAAGTTTTGCCAAAGCAGACAAAAAATTACAAGCAAAGAAGCATTCACATAATTTTCTAATGAATTAAAGATTCATTGATAAAAAATAGATATTTTGCTTTTCAGGCTTGAGAAGATAGGAAAATATAATCAGATTGATTGTGTTTGAAGAGATATATCAGTTTGAATTAAAAGATGACATGGTATAAATCAAAAGTAAATTGCATGGTGTCAGAGAACAATAAAAATAGAGGACATGTATTTTTCAGCTCATTGATAGCCTGTACAAAATCAAGTTGCAAAAATTACATTGTTTTTTAAGCCTGTGCCAAAGGTAAAGTGTCCCAGTAGTGATAACAACACATGCAGTTTACAACATCTAAGTCAATGCCATCTGCACACAAAGTACATGGAAGATTGGCAAACTTGTAACACAACAGCAGAGTCCTCAGAATGTGATGGGATGCTATAGAGAACACTAAAGTTGCTACATTACACACATGATGGGATTCTATAGAGAACACTACAGTTGCTACATTACACAAGTGATGGGATGCTATAGAGAACACTACAGTTGCTACATTACACATGTGATGGGATGCTATAGAGAACATTACAGTTGCTACATTACACATGTAATGGGATGCTATAGAGAACACTACAGTTGCTACATTACACACATGATGGGATTCTATAGAGAACACTACAGTTGCTACATTACACATGTGATGGGATGCTATAGAGAACACTACAGTTGCTACATTACACATGTGATGGGATGCTATAGAGAACACTACAGTTGCTACATTACACATGTGATGGGATGCTATAGAGAACACTACAGTTGCTACATTACACACATGATGGGATGCTATAGGGAACACTACAGTTGCTACATTACACACATGATGGGACTCTATAGAGAACACTACAGTTGCTACATTACACACATGATGGGATGCTATAGGGAACACTACAGTTGCTACATTACACATGTGATGGGATGCTATAGAGAGCACTACAGTTGCTACATTACACATGTGACAGGATGCAATAGAGAACATTACAGTTACTACATTATGCATGTGATGGGATGCTATAGAGAACACTACATTTGCTACATTACATGGGATGGGATGCTATATAGAACACTACATTTGCTACATTACACACGTGATGGGATGCTGTAGAGAACACTACATTTGCTACATTACACATGTGATGGGATGCTATAGAGAACACTACAGTTACTACATTACACATGTGATGGGATGCTATAGAGAACACTACAGTTGCTACATTACACATGTGATGGGATGCTATAGAGAACACTACATTTGCTACATTACACATGATGGGATGCTATAGAGAACACTACAGTTACTACATTACTCATGGGATGCTATAGAGAACACTACAGTTGCTATAGTATAGATGGGATGGGATACTATGATGAACATTCTCTAGAGAACACTACAGTTGCTACACTACACACATGATGAGATTCTACTGAGAACACTACAGTTGCTGCATTACACATGTGATGGGATGCTATAGAGAACACTACAGTTGCTACATTACACATGTGATGGGGTGCTATAGAGAACACTACAGTTGCTGCATTACACATGTGATGGGATGCTATAGAGAACACTACAGTTGCTGCATTACACATGTGATGGGATGCTATAGAGAACACTACATTTGCTGCATCGCTTGCAAATCTTGGATTGAAACATTTTTTGTCTTAAATTATTCCTGGACATGAAAAAGATTCAGTTTAAGAAAGTTAAAGTGTCAAATTTAATTAAGTCTAAAAGAGACTGCAGTCATGAAAAAAATTCAATGAGAACTACATTAATCAAAATTTGACATGTGGAGACCAAGTTAAACCTGCAGTGGTTAACAGGTGCAACCAATGAATGTCAGTAATGATAATTTTTGTAAAATCCATTAAAAAGCACTATAATAAAAATTCCAAAGATTTAGTTGTAAGAGAAATAATAAGTAGGTTGGAAATAACTTGAATTGGTAATCATATTGTAACATGTATACATTTTTGTACACTCAAATTGGTGATAATACTGTAACATATAAGTTTTCATATATTCTAATTGGTGATAATACTTAATACTGTAACATACAATTTTCATACACTCAAATTGGTGACAATACTGTGACGTATAACTTTTCATACATTCTGATTGGTGATGATATTGTAACATACAATTTTCATACACCCTGATTGGTGACGAGTCTGTAACATATACAGATTTTCACATGTTCTAATTGATGTCAATACAGTAACATATAAATTTTCATATGTTCTGATTGGCGATAACACTGTAACATGTAAATTTTATACACACTAACTGGTGATAATATTGGAACATGTACATCTTCATAAATTCCAGCTGGTGAAAATACTGTAACATAAATTTTCATACATTCTAACTGGTGATAATGCTGTAACATACAAATTTTCATACATTCTAATTGGTGATAATACTGTAACATAAAAATTTCATACATTTTAATTGTTGTTAATACTGTAACATAATTTTATTCTCTAATTGTTGAAAATACTGTAACATAACTTTGCATACATTGTAATTGGTGATAATACTGTAACATATATCAGTATTTATGCACTCTTATTCTCTATCCATAAATAAACATGTATATTTGGTTTATGTGACAGTCTGCTGTCTATCTATAAATAAACATGCATATTTGGTTTATGTGACAGTCTGCTGTCTATCCATAAATAAACATGCATATTTGGTTTATGTGACAGTCTGCTATCTATCCATAAATAAACATGCATATTTGGTTTATGTGACAGTCTGCTGTCTATCCATAAATAAACATGCATATTTGGTTTATGTGACAGTCTGCTGTCTATCCATAAATAAACGTGCATATTTGGCCAATGTGAAAGTCTGCTCTCGATCCATAAATAAACATGCATATTTGGCTTATGTGACAGTCTGCTGTATATCAATAAATAAATGTGCATATTTGGCTTGTGTGAAAGTGTTCTGTGCATCCATAAACGTTGTATTTCCAGAGAAAATATTCACTTGAATTCAATAATTTGAACAAAAAAAAAGATTCTAGCCAAAAACTCCAGGTCACAACATATAATTCAATTAAAAGTGCTAGATGTTAAAGCATGAATGACCAAGTCCTCACAGTTACAAGATTATATAATTCTCTACTTGACCTCAGGCCACAATTAGCATTTTCTTTAAAAAAAACATTACCTAATGGAAAATAACCTTCTAGAATGATCCTGATGTTTACATCAAAGCCATAACCTGTAAATTTCACTTAGGAAAGTCCAAAACTTTGACCCAAATCAACATATTTACCTCTTCTATTATATCCTGATATTAAGCCCATAAACATTGAGAATAATTTAGCTGTGTATTAGTTGTTGACATAAAATGAAATAAAACAATGAAAAAAGTCAATCAGGTCAAGGAGAAATGAACTCATTTTGGACAAGGTCGAGTCCAGCATACAATGTCACATTACAATCGCATGTAATGAAATTAAAAATTTTTTTAAAGCTAACAAACAAACAATTAAATTAAATATACATAGCACAATCCTTCATACACTGAACATTGTAGGTGTTGAGGTTTGGATGGCGACAGTCAAGATAAATTTAACATGCTGTTACTCTCACTACTCCAAAACAAAAGACTTTAAAAAAATGAAGACACTGCACATGGCAGCTGAAGCATACTTTTAATTGGTTGACAGTTGATACTAATATTGGATATTAATGCACTATTTTTGGCATTCAGACCTATTCAGAAATGATAAAAGCTGGGTCACATTGTTGTATATAAACTACCATATATACTCACTTATGAGATGAATGGAACTGCAAACTGCACAGACCCAGATCTGCCATCACATAATGCACTGGCAGATCTATGTCTGTGCAGTTTGTTAGCAGTAATCAGTAGAACTAATAACATAGACCCTGATATGCAGGCACATTATGCTACAGCAGATTAGGATCTTTGTTGTTTGCAGTTTGACCTGACTTATAAGCGAGTATATATGGTGTGCTTAAACACATTACATATAACAAAACTATGGTTATCAAAATGGTGGGAAAATGACAGATGGTGTAGTAGGCCTTCCAACTGCTTTCTTCAGCATGATACTTCAGCAATGAAAAATTAAGATTTGAAAATTTATTGGAAGCTGTAGAGGAATGTTGGAATTTTATTGAGCTCCTGAAATGTATGTTTGGAGATACAGATTCGCAGTTCTGGACCCCGACTTCCAAGGTAAAATATTTGGATATGTGCTGTGTGGATGAATCAACTGTTTATATGGCAACATATGCATGAGATATATGTGTCATCATCAGGAGTGATTAGCTTGTTGTGTATTTTTGTCATGCTGTTGTCTATGGACAGTGAGGCCTTCATCTGCTTGTTGTGTATTTTTGTCATGCTGTTGTGTATGGACAGTGAGGCCTTCATCATGTGCTTGTTGTGTATATTTGTCATGCTGTTGTGTATGGACAGTGAGGCCTTCATCATGTGCTTGTTGTGTATTTTTGTCATGCTGTTGTGTATGGACAGTGAGGCCTTCATCTGCTTGTTGTGTATATTTGTCATGCTGTTGTGTATGGACAGTGAGGCCTTCATCATGTGCTTGTTGTGTATATTTGTCATGCTGTTGTGTATGGACAGTGAGGCCTTCATCATCTGGATTCCATTTATTTAAATGTAAGGAACAGATTCTATACAAACTGACTTTTTGAGTTTTAAAGATTCAAACATAAGTAAGGTGAGAAATCTGGATGAGTAGGTACCACTGTAAATATGCCATCACTGTAAATATGCCATCACTGTAAATGCCATCACTAAATATGCCATCACTGTAAATATGCCATCACTGTAAATATGCCATCACTGTAAATGCCATCACTAAATATGCCATCACTGTAAATATGCCATCACCGTAAATGCCATCACTGTAAATATGCCATCACTGTAAATGCCATCACAAAATATGCTATCACTGTAAATGCCATCACTAAATATGCCATCACTGTAAATATGCCATCACTGCAATAGCAGAAGGGGGCATACTGCTTTTTCTGCTGTCCATCTGTTATCTCTGAATGTATACACTTTCTGACCTAAATCTGTTTTTACAGGATGGCACTACAGGATTTGGAGTCATTACATTTTTACACACATTTTTATGCTTGTGAGTACATGACCTGATTAGATTTTCAAGCCATTATGACAGTTTTTCATTTTTTTTTAAAAAGAACCCCACATTTTTAAACTTTTTTGACATAGAGAATTATTTCACCAAAAAAGCATCTCGGCACAGCTAGTCAAACACCACTTGGGGTTGGCTTATTTGCATGCATATCTAGATGACGTAATTAGATTTTCAGCTCATTGCAGCAATCTTTTAATTGTTTACCTATTTCTGAACTTTTTTTTACTTTGATGGGAAAAACATTCTTGGCACAATTTAGCAAAAACCATGTGATGAAGACACTGAAATTATGTAAGCATAAATACATGACCTGATTATGTTGTCATGCTATTATAATGGCAGTTTTAAAAAACTTTTCTACTTTTTACTTTTTTGGTAATTAGATCTGTTTTTGGTCTGCAGTGTCTGCTGTGGGGCATACATGTTTTACACATATCCAGTTTGTTTGTTTATAGCTCACTTGATAATAAGACCATGTAAGTTTATGGTGTAGCCGTTGTGTCTCTCATCAGTTGTCCATAGTCTTTCATGAGTCTTTCATCTATCAAATATTGCTTACCATTCTTGAATCCACATTTCTGATTGATTTTTCAATATAACTTGGAATGTGTGCTTACATCATCAAAATATTGTGTATATTTGATAATGAGCAAGATACATGCATATTAATGAGGTAATCTTGCATCTGATTGGCAGATCTTGTTGCTACTCTCAAGCTTGTGATCTTTCTAGATATTCTTGTCTAATTTCTGTGAAACTTGGCAAATGGATATATGGCATCAAGCTCTTGAATGACATTGATTATGATCATGAAACAAATGTTTATTAATTATTCATTTATTTTTAGAAATAATTTTATCAGGATATAGTGAAACAGATAAAATCAACATGATATAAAGTTTGGGAGATAGTTTATACAGGTTCTGTTCTTACAGTAGTATATGAGCCTACTTAGTGACATGGTCAACTGTTAATTTATGTAAGCCAAGTGAGCTGTTGGGCCCACTTGGGCCTCATGTTTTTTCCTTTAGATTTCCTCACACTTACATGAAGTTTTGAAAGTTTTGTTTTATATACTAACATTGGTTGCATTATTATCTTTATTATGTCTCATTAGTTCTGAGACACTTGTATGCTCTGAATTCATAATTTAATTTTTTAAGACACTCATGTGGTCTAAATTCATAATTTAATTTTTCTTTTCAGACATCAATGCTTACTAGTAATCAGATAAATCAGATGCCATTTTATACATCTACCATATGTACTTGCTTATAAGTCAAGTGAAACTGCAAGCTATAAAAAGCCTGATCTGCCTTAGTATGATGCACCTACAGATCAGGATCTGTGCAGTTTGTTCTACTGATTATTCCTGACAGCCACACAGATCCAGATATGCTGGAGCATTATGTAATGTATATTAAGAAAGTATATATGGTAATTAAATCACTTTGTACACCTTGATGGGTTTTCAAGACTCCGGCTAGGTCTGCCAATTCTTTGAGCATACATGGGATTAAGTTCCCATTTTGCTTTTTTTCTCCATTGCCTAGCACCCTAGTTCATGCTTTAATGTCATTAGTAGGAAAAAGGTAATGAGACAGTCATATATTGCTGTTTGAAGTATTCTTGTTTAGTTATATGTATTGTTAATTAAAACAGAACTTAGGGGTAGTTTCTTTAATCCAGCCTCTGGTGATGTAATATGTTTATTTTTTTTATTTGACTGTATATGGAAGCAGTTAATTTAGAGCTGTTCCATCTTCAGTCCATCAGTCTGACAGCAGGTATTTTTTAGAACTGGGTATTGCCAAAAATTTTATACCATGAAATACTGCTGTATTTCTGAATATACCACAATACATACTACAGTATGCCACAATTATATTGTCAATAACTGGAAAAAAATATCATGCTCTGATTTATAGCACAATAATACCATATTATATCCATGATATTATTTTAAAACGATTATCTTGTGACAAAAAAAAAATAAATCTATCAACGTAAAAGAAACTTACAGCTCCGTCACCCTCCAATGAAAATGATATGGTTAGAGCATTATAGCAGATGAATTTGCTATGTGTATGTTAATTGTTGTTGTAAGTTGTAATAATAAAATTGTAACTAAAGTGGGACGATTCAGCTTACATTGTAGCTGGCACATTGTGACAGAAAATGTGCTGATATTAGAGATCTTGTTGATAAAAGAAATAAGTGTTACAAAAGCCTACCATTTACTAGCTACACTACTGACATAATACATGAGAAAGCTTGCCAGTAGCTTCCCATGGGGCAGTGGTTTTTTCCAGGGTTTTCCAGGGTTCTTCTTCCACAAGTTATACTGGCTGCCATGTATAGCCTATCTTGTGCTGATAAATGGTGTTAAACCCCATAGCAACAACAATTGACATAATAATTAGGGAAACTATGAAAGGGATGCCAACACCTAGGCAAGATATTTATCAGGGAGGGCCAGTAAACATAAAACATATTCAATAAACAGGAATATATTTAGTGGACATGAGATATTATGTAAAATTCAAACAGAAAACAATTGGTCTCATGAAACTCATAGGATGATTTGCAGTCTTACAAAGAAATATGTGTACTTGACACATTAACATACACTAGCAAAAAATAACATTTTTTTAATCCTATATTTTTCCCAAAGTTGAATTTGGCCCAAATATCTTTCACAACATCCAATTTCAAACATGTGATTAAACGATCATAAATACAATTATATTTGTAAGATGCAAAATTAATTTATGCCAAATACAACTACTTGTTAAAAATAGTAATAAAATAATTTTTTGAATTATTTTGTCATGAAAAATGGAAACATGCTATATTCTTAAGACTACTCAAAAATTAATTTTCATACAGTCTTTCCTTTCTTACAGAAAATACCAAAGTATTGATACAATAAAAAAATATTGTAATTACCACAGAAAAAATACCATGGTAAACTGGTATACCAGTAATACTGCACATCTATACTCTTTAAGTAAAATATGTTGAGGGAGATTCTTTGATGTGAGTTTGAATACATAAACTATTTGTAATTCATTTAACTACATTAGCTGGATATAGAATAGGCTGATGTACCAAGAATTAATTTGAACCTTTTATAGGTTTTGAAGTTAGGTTGATAGAGTTATCAAACAGAATAAACATATTTAATTTATTCTTTTTAGAAATGAAACATTTTTGTCTAACCTTGAAGTCTGACTTTGCAAATGTAGAATATTATGTTGAATATTTAATATTTATTCTTACACTGTATGTTGCTATTTTCATGCTGTTACTATGATAGGTAAGCTATTACTAATAATTTATATCTTTGATAATTTTTATTCTTTGTGTGTCTTAGATATGTATTTGCCAGTCTCGGATACTCTTGTGGTCCCTATTTGTAAAATTATTTTCTACCTCTCCCATATTCAGAAAGAAATTGGTGCAAAAATTTGGCTCACCTAGCCATAAGACCAAGTGAACTTATGGTATATCTGTGTGCCTATCATCCATCATCTGTCCATCAGTATTTGCTTGTTAACACTTTGGAGTCCATGGTTTTGATCCAGTTGAGATCAAACTTAGAATAAAGGTTTATATCAGCAAGATCTCAGATGAGTTAATAATTAGACAAGATCTATGCATATTAATAAAGTGATCTGACATCCATTTGGCCAAGTTTTTTAACACTGTGAGGGACATATTTCTGATCTTATTTTAATTAAACTTGGAATACATGTTTATATCATTAAGAGCTTTTTATCACTCTGATTGCATCTGATTGGGCTGAAATTGTTACTACTCATGAGACTATTTTTCATCACATTTTCAGTTAACTCCTGATAATGAGTTTATTTTTATGAGCAAGATCTTCAGCGCATTTGGAAATAGTTTTCAAAATTATATACAATTTATTATTTACATAGTTGTTTGTGCTTTCAAGAGACCTGCTCTCTTTCTAAATTTAAACAAAGAAAAGGAAGTAACCCATGATATTACTGATTGAGAATGGTAATAATGTTCTTCCCTTTGAAAAAATTATGACAACCAGGAAACAATAATTTTTTTAAAACACAATATCCATACATTTCAATAGAACTTAGCATAATTATGCACTTTGGGTCTAAAATGAATAATTATCTCAACTGGCCATAGACCAGAAGAGTTTATAGGATGGTCTGTTATCCATTGTCCATCGTCTGTCATCCATAATCCGTTGTCTGAACATCCATTAGCACAAGTTTATTGCTACTCCTAAATTACTTAGAGGATTGCCTTGAAACTTTACATGCATGTTCATCCCATGTTCTAGTTGGTCCAAATGAAAATCATATTCTCAAACATCCAAGATTTCCACCACAGAAACAACAAAATCTTATTATCGCTAATCCTCGTGAATTGAAGGTCACATCAACATATTTTCACTAGAATGCATTTGATGTCTAGTTGATATTAATGAAAATGGTGCTGATCTGGCAGCCGTCTTGAAAATCTTGTTATTGCTACTCCTCCTCAATGGATGGTCATGTCAGCTAAAAGACTTCTGTGATGTCTAGTTGGTCCTAATTTAAAATAGATCTGATCTGATGTCCAATAATGCTGCCACATGTAGAAAATCTTCTCATTGCTGCTTGACTTGAACAGAAAGTCTCATCTACATGGGGTTTTCACCAGAAGAATTCTTATGATGTCTAGTTGGTCCTCAATGATATTGTCTATGGTCACCACAGCAGGCATCTTGAAAATCTTGTTATTGCTGCTCATTGTGAATGGATGGTTATATCAGATGCAGTTTTCACTAGAAGACTTCTTATGCCCAGTTGGACCTAAATGAAAATGGTGCCAATCCAATGTCCAATATGGCTGCACAGTAGCCATCTTCAAAATCTTTATGGTCTTAAAACAAGTAATAGAAAAGAGTGAGAACCAACAAGCTTTGTAAAATTCAGCAAATTATTTATTTCCCTAGAATACAAAGTGATAATGTAAAAAAAGGAAAGTACAGTATTGTGAATTAAATCCCAAATAATTCTAGAATTACAGACACAAGTCCTCATAATTAAAGTTCTGAATAAACTTTTGTGAAAATCCAATGCTGAAGGTGTTGATGTGCCTGTGTTGGCCTGTGTTGTGGTGATGTACCAGCAGTCTTATTGAATCACAATAACACAATCCAAGAATAAATCCTTGCTTGAAATTTCAGTGCAAATTCAAGTCTCTATTTCCAAGAATGTTAATTTTGAAGAGCACACTGCATTTCCAGAGAAGAATCACTTGAATTAAATAATATAAATAAATAAAATTCCAGCCCAAATGAATTTCCCCAGACAATAATAATAAAGTTGATTCTGCTAAGATCTTGAAGCATTGAATGAATAATTTTTCAGGTAACAAAATTATATATTCTACTACTTGACCTTTGGTCACAATTAGCATTGTCTAAAAAAAAACCTTTTACCTAATGGAAAATAACTTTCTAGAAGCTTCTTAATGTTTACTGAATAAAGTCTTGGTTATAATTAGAAGGTCTGTTATTAAAATTATAATATAGAATATGGAATATGTCAGGTAGGCCAGGAATATTTATAGGGGAATTCCAATAACCTAGACCCAGACCCAAATAAATATGTTTGCTTCTATTAATAATGATCCTGATATTAAAGCCATACACATAGAGAATATTTTAGTTATGTATTAGTTGTTTAAGTAATTAAAAAAGTAAATTCAGGTCAAGTAGAAAATGAACTTGATTTTGGACAAGGTTAAGTCCAACATACAGTGTTACATTAGAATAGCATATAATGAAATTAAAAAAATGAAAAAAGAAAACTAACAAACAAGGCAAATTAAATATACATAACACTAATGGAAAGTCATATTATGAAAATATTATCTCAACTCTTGTCCAACATGATGGAAATATCAATGTGGGGTTTGCTCCAATAGACTTGTTATGATACCTAGTTGATCCTACATGAAATTGGTGCCAGTTGTACATCAGTATGTCTGCCAAAATATGTCTGCCACAATCACTGTCTTGCACAGTTTTTGTTGTCACTACTCCCCCTGAATGGATGATGAGTATGACATGGGGTTTTCACCAGAACACTGCTTATGATGTCTGCTTTCTCCTAAATGAAATGAATTTATCTGCCATCCAGTAGCAAATTTGAATGTCAGGGATGGTTTCAACACAACAGTTAAAAGGAATAAATGGTCTTAAATTCCTGGAAATTCTTTCAGTCATTTGAGTGTTAGTCCCTTTGAAGGACTTTTGTTTTTAATTTATTACTGAAAAAAAGAATAAAATACAAATATTGTTAGAGAAAATGTATAATTGCAGGCTACTATAAGCTGTGTGCAGAGTTGTAATTAAGGATCATAATTTTGTTACACTGTTATAGATACTTGTTTGCAAGTAGTAATGTTTTTCTATTATTGATTTTGCTTCAAAAAAGAACATATTTCTTTTCAAAACCAATGTCTAATTTTATTATATTTATTTGCAGAGAATTATTTCTATCGACTTTGCCATATTTGAAATTCTGAACTATTCAGAAGCAAGTTGGAAATATTTGATGAAACAGAGATAAAAGAGTTTTAGATTTGCCACTATTGCTATGTTGAAGTGCCCAAAACATTTGTCATTTAGATGTTATCAAATGTATTATGCATTAGTTTACTGCATTTCATATATTCAATGCCATTACTCACAAATTATTTGGAATTTATTTTTTTTTAAATTTCTTTTAAACTTTTAATTAAAAAAAATGTCCAATGTACTTTTCTACTGGAACACTTCAAGATTTAATTTCCAAATGCAACAAAACTCATGTTCTAAAAAATTAACAAGTGAATTACGATTTCAATTTATATGCAAGACATGTAAATCTTTTGACCAGAAATGGAAACTTTGTCTGTAAACTTAACTTTTAAAGCTCATGGATGACTTCAATAATTGGGCAAGAATCTATGCATATTAATTATGTCTTTAGCTTTAGAATTTTTTTGATCAGACTTAAGTAAAATAGGTAAATCAATATAATAAAAAGGTTTGGGATATATTATTATATATAATAAGGTGTGCAAAATCAGGCCCACCTGGGTCTCTTGTTTGTCTTGGTACATTAATGGGTCAGTATGTATAGGTATCAGTGCATCACAAAGTTTTACAAAGCTTGAATAGCCTAATAACCTTCAGTGCAAAAATGAATATCACTTAATGTAAAATATATATTGTGTATAATGCTAAACTTAATGGACTATTTGAAATATTACTTTGATTTGCTCAGATTAAGAATGGTTCACATTCATAATTTTATGCATGTTCATTGTAGGTGGGCGACACCACTCACTTTCGAGATAATCCAGATGCAGTGATGAATTTTCACAATGAGCTGCGTAAATACGGCCATGTGGATATTGACATCTACTTGGGTGCAGATGTGCCAACAGAAATTCGGTTACATAAATCTCCAAGACCCATGAGCAGATCTCAAAGCGGGAAATTTATACAGGTGCCACCATATCAAGGGCCAGAGCATTCCAGCATGTCAAGGCTGCAGGAGATTTATTTTGATCATGATGGTGAGGGGAAAAGACAAAGGGAGGTAGAACAGCTCCCAGACACAGAACTGCCAGGTTTGCAATATACTGTCAGGATAGCTTGAATTCTTCATTCAGTATTGTCATCTGCCAGTTTGCAAAGCATTTCTGCCTTTAATGGGTTGATGATATTGTCCTGCAAAGAATACTTGTCTGTCTGACTGTCTGTCATCAATACTGAAGGTATGGTTTGCATATAGATAGATAATTTGTTTGGTGTTTAATGGCACCTCAACAAATCAAAGGTTTTATAGTACTGAGGAAATAGGAATTAAATGCCTTTCCCGAAGACACACAACAGCATCCAAACTGGACTGACCTGGATTCAAACCCATGATCATTTCCATGCAAGTCCAGCATTCTAACCACTAATCTCTATTCGAATAGATAAATAAAAGCTATTACAGACCCCGAAGGTCTTTCATAAACAGAAGTCCCAGATTCTTGTGTTTTGCAGTTAAATATTATGTCACCATTATCTGTTTCAGACACAGAGCACCACATAGAAACACGGTACAGCCTGGCACCTCCAAAACTTGAGGACTGTAAGAAGATAAAGCGAGTCAATTTTAAGGACTTCACCAGCACATGGTTGTCTGTCAACTCCAAAGGAATTGAGTAAGAGTTGTCCAATGTTATTTTTTATTGTTTTAATTTCCATAAAGAAAAACAGTCAAATTGTAAGTTGATCCATTCTCTTGTGTCAGATGTTGAACACTTCTACAGGTAACATATATCTTCCATGCCAAACACTTCCGCAGGTAACATAACTGTTTCATGTCTAATGCATCTGCCGGTAACGTAATTGTTTCATGTCTGGCACTTCTACAGTTTACATAACTGTTTCATGTTTGATGCTTCTACAGGTAACATAACTGTTTCATGTTTGATGCTTCTACAGGTAATATAATCACAACATTTTCAGTTTCTTCATGCTTTATTGCTTTATTGGGAATGTAAACATAAAATCAGAACTGGTTAGTCAGAAAAATAACTTGATATTATTATTTATTATTATTATTATTATTATTATTATTACTATAAAAGAAACTAGTATGCCATTAAAGGGGAGTTGGTTGCTTCCAGTCACTTCATGGTATATAAACTGAGACACATGGAAGCTTAAGAAGATTTATTGGATAAGTTTCACTTCCAGTCAGATTTACCTCCCCTTGAAATTAGTGGCTGCCATCTTTAAGAACAATCATCTGAGCATTACAGTGGGCAGGAATAGTAATGTTTCATAGTAAGGCCATAGAGATCATCTTGTGTATATTTTATTTCGTAAACTTATCAAAACAATGATTTTTGTCCTCAAGAAACTTGAGCTATACAGCATCACATAAAACATATGTTAATCCCCCAGATGTGTGTGTGTGTGTGTGTGTGTTTCATTAAATGTGTTAACTTGTTTACACATGGATGTGTTTTGATCTTTACCACCAAATGTTGCAAAGCTAACTGTATTTAACTTTACAGCATCAGGAAACATATTGACTTTGACTCGGGATTGAAAGATAGAGCTGAAGAGCCAGTCTGTATGGCAGAGTTCCAGTCCAGATTACCATTAGATGACCTGCCAGGAATCAAGAATCGTGACAATTTGGACTGTGTACCAGAAACCGGATTGAAAGAAGTGAGTCAGAAATCACTTCATAAATACCCAAGAGTTGTAGTAATGCATGAGTGAAACACTACATACCCGGTAGATGTACATGACATTGACACATAAGTATCACTGGTGCATTAGTGAGACAGTGGCATAGATGTACATGGCCGTTGTCTCACTGCCTTCAACACACATTGAGACATAAATATTAGTAATGAATGAGTGAGATATGGCATAGATGTACTTGGCCATTGTCTCACTGCCTTCAACACACATTGAGACATAAATATTAGTAATAAATGAGTGAGATATGGCATAGATGTACATGGCCATTGTCTCACTGCCTTCAGCACACATTGAGACATAAATATTAGTAATGAATGAGTGAGACATAGATGTATATGGTTGTTATCTCACTGCCTTCAACACATTGAGACATAAATATTAGTAATGAATGAGTGAGACATAGATGTACATGGCCATTGTCTCACTGCCTTCAACACACATTGAGACATAAATGGTAGTAATGAATGAGACATGACATTGATGTACTTGGCCATTGTCTCACTGCCTTCAACACACATTGAGACATAAATATTAGTAATGAATGAGTGAGACATGGCATAGATGTACATGACCATTGTCTCACTGCCTTAACACACATTGAGACATAAATATTAGTAATGAATGAGACATGGCATAGATGTGCATGGCCATTGTCTCACTGCCTTCAACACACATTGAGATATAAATATTAGTAATGAATGAGTGAGATATGGCATAGATGTACATGGCCATTGTCTCACTGCCTTCAACACACATTGAGACATAAATATTAGTAATGAATGAGATATGGCATAGATGTACATGGCCATTGTCTTGAGGTAATTTATTCTAGATTATTTACTTGTAAACATTAAATTTCAAAACTTTTAAACTTTCTTGAATTTATCAAATGCGAATGAAATACTCACCTGTCATATGGCTTTAGCACTGAACAATAATATATCTGAGTGATTCAGTATTGCCATGTATTGTTGATTGCTGGTAAACAGTAAAAGTTTCCATTTTAAAAAGGCATTAAAGAACCTGTTTATCAATTCGAGAAGTTACATCATCTAAGCTTTATTCAGAGGATAGTCCATCATTTCCATTCTTCAAAACTGTAATGTCAAATTGATAACCAAAATCACTAGATGTGATGAGTTTGAGAGCACCATGCTTGCATGGCAAGCACATCATCCTTTTTTCCAGTTGAGTAGTCCAAATCTTCATAATAAAAGAAGTGAACCAGACATATGTTGGTGCAGTCCAATACCGAAAACCTACATCAAATGGGTCACATAAATAATTACATTTCTATGCTATAAATTCAAAATGTAAAATATAAATGAACTGAGTATTATGTAAGTTATATTGTCAAGTGAAACAGCTATATTTGCAACCAATACCTGTGCGGGTTTGGATTTTAGTACAAACCAGAATAAGAATGCAATACTTTTTTTTTACAAATGGCTTCTTATGAACTGGAAAGGACTTCTCTGTAACTAAAGAGTGATATGCTTTCCAACGATTTTATGATGATGGTATTTCATCTGATGTAAATCACAGGCTTTATATGAATGGCTGTAAATTATCACTGCCTGCAACTTAATGAATAGTGATAAAAGGTAAACCAAATTTGACTCTAATATGACAAGCCATATCCAGTAATAAGCCCAACACCCACTTTTTGTGAAGATATTGGCTGGTCTTATTGTCAGATAAATTGGTGCATCACTAAGCACAAGGAGAATTTATTTTAATAAAGTACAACTTTACTGAAAGAACAAAAATACCAAAGCTACAGTTACTTATGAAAGACACATTTTTCAGCCATGTTTTAATTTTTTCATCACACAAGAGGAGATGAGCAGTAGGATTCACACAAATAAAGAGCTAAATTGTTTGATACGGGCTTGTTTGATACAGGCTTGTCTGGCTTATCCATCGTATTGTTATCCAGTAATACCTTTTATACAGTGACCCAGATTTGATCTTTTTCTGTAAAGTCACTTTATAAATCAAGTCACTTTACCTGAAAATAACCTTCATCAGGCATTAATTAATGTCAGATTGATTAGATTGGACACCTCATGGATTGGCCTAATTTTGAATTGCCTTCATTATCAGATGGTAAGACATCCATTAGTTATATAATTATCATGACCCTTTATTTTTTAGTAGACTGTATTTTCAAATCTCTAATAATTTTCAATAGTACATCAAATTTATTAACATTTTTGAGCCAAGGAAATATTACAAATTCGTATTGGTACTTAAGCAAAGGAATGTTTTACCTGTACTCAGAAACAGGTGATTGAATAGATGACCATCAGACAGAAATTGCTTTGATTACCTAAATTATCATGTTGATTAATTGAAGGTGTTGTCAGTTGGCAATAAATAAAAAGATCTGAGATGCTCGTCAACTCATGATCATGCAGTCAACAACTCCAGCATGCAAGTTTAACAAAATCTTGATATCACAGTTTTATTCAGTGACAGGTTTCCCCTTGATAACTCAATTATGAAGTAGTCAGTCCAGTCTTCAGAGCTGTGATAGCATTAAATAAAACCATAGTTTGTAATACTTTATGTCCAGTCAAGCAGATGATGCAACTTTATATATGCCACAGTTCATGAATTTTTGCTTAGTTTTATCATCATCATCATCAAACCCTTAACCCAAGAGGTCGTTGGGGCACCACAGTTGACTTTACAACCAAATCTCTCCATCTTTCCCTGTTCTCTGCCGCCCTTTGGGAATCTCCAAATCCCATGCCTGTCCACTCCTTAATGTTGTCTTCCCACCTCTTTTTCTGTCTGCCTCTTCTTCTGCACCCTCGCACTGTGCCATGCAAGATTGTTTTTGCCAGTCCAGATGATCTTGAGACATGACCATACCACTTCAGTTTTCTCTTTTTTACAGTGGTCAAGAGGTCTTCATAGGATCCGATTCATTGGATCCTGTTGTGGACTTCTTCATTGGTTACATGGTCAATGTATGAGATGTCCAAGATCTTGCGGTAGCATCTCATTTCGAAGGTTTGAATCCTTCTTTGTAGATCTGATGTGAGTGTCCTTGTTTCACAAGCATACAGAAAGATGGATATGACAATTGAGCCCATCAGCCTCATTTTCGAACCAAAAACAATGTTGGTATCTTTCCATATTGGTCTCAACCTTGTTATTGCTGCTGTTGTCTGGGCAATCCTGCAAAGTAGTTCT
>JAECUM010093743.1:0-87053 GCA_016617855.1 Megalonaias nervosa | reverse complement strand
ATATGCCAATCTGAGAGCTGACTACACATACATAAAGCCTTCAGGCAATACAAGTCTATGTCTGTCATAGCTATAGTTATCAAAAGCCACTATCCAAATTCAACTTGTGCTATTTTCGGAAGATTTCATACATTTTATTCTTAAAAGACTGTCACTATTTGACTAGAAATGTTCAGCATCCATTAGTTTTCCTATATCAAACTAATACAGTTCATAAATGCTGCCCACATGTATGTGTTTCTATGGATACACTGGGAGGCTGTTCTTCCCTTTAGGTATCACGGTACCAATTGTTTTTCCATAGACCTCAATGCTAATGTTTTGTGAAATAAATATACTTTCTATCCTACCTCAGCATGCATGTCACCCACTGTCACAGAGAACAATGTTAGATTGTCAATTTGACAAGGACAGAACCAGGTACTCCACTGCATTTAAGAGAGATAACTCTGCTGGAACTAGACAGGGGTAAGAGTTATCTAGTTACACCAGACACATTTTCAGTCATGTGTCCCACATTTTAAAAAAATCATAAAAAAAATACAAAATGTGATATAGTTATGAATTAACATAGTCTCACATGTTGCCAAGAGGCTCAACTTTTTTTTAAAGCCTAACAGAAAGTACAACTCTTACATAATGCACCAATCACAGCTAGTTTTGTGGTTTATTTCTGAATGCAATGTTCCTTACACCTTAAGCTCCGACCACCTGGGGTTGTACAATTGGTACCGTTATACCTAAAGCCAACCTTAATTTTTTCAATAATCTGTGATATAGCTTGGGACTGTACAAGTAACAAGTGTACTTAGTCTCGCTTGTCAAAAACAATTTTATGAGGTACCAAGCTGGGTCTTATATTAAAGGTGTATGTAATGGTCTTTGAACTATTTCAGTTGCTGTTTTCATATTTGTGCTTTACTACCAAACTACATTTTGGGAATAAAATGATTTATTTTAACTAGGACTTGTGTTTTATTCACATCAGCACTTATTGAACTTCACATGGGTGATATGGGATAAATCACATTATATCATATTATGTAATAACT
Organism: Megalonaias nervosa; assembly: GCA_016617855.1. Classification (NCBI taxonomy): domain Eukaryota; kingdom Metazoa; phylum Mollusca; class Bivalvia; order Unionida; family Unionidae; genus Megalonaias; species Megalonaias nervosa. Next base: position 86,001 of record JAECUM010093743.1, on the reverse strand, counting down.
AGGTCAAAGGTCAATGTACCAAATAGTATGTACCTCTTCTACTTCAAAAAGTACAATTCACCTAAAACAATGGACTTTATATTTGTTTGGTAGATGCAGAACTTAACATCAGAGACAGGTGGACATGACCCAATCTTGTTATAAAGTACAAGCTTTCAACACTTTACATTGTCTGCAGATACATGAGGTCACTAACCCCCAGTCCTCACACAAAGGTCAACCTACCCATCCTCTTTGAAATACAAATAGAAAGCTTTCCTCCTTTGTGTAGTGAATAAAATTGATGCAATAAGCCAATCTGTCACCAAATATAGTAGATCACAGCTTCTAATTGGTTATATTGGATTTGGGGGTGAAATTTGGGGAATAAAATACAGAAAAATGCCAAAGATAAACAATAAGTATAGTGAGTCAAATGGAGTTAAAAACAGGAGGAAGGTGTGTATCTAAAAGGGAGATGTAGATTGTGATAAAGGAATTAAAGGAGACAAAAGCAGCAATGAGAAAAATGAGAAGTGAAAGTTTGATGACTTTACCTTGGACAAATATATGGAGGCAGTACCCCATAGGTCCAAGGACAGTCCGAAGGCACCGGTGCTATAACATCCCTTACAGGCACCAAAATTTCGGGTGAAGTGGTGTTCATTCCCATTTAATATAAAACGGTGAATAATTTGGATAATATAGATGCATATAGTTTATATTTCTTCTACATAAGAAATGAACAATAATGTAGGCTTCAGTAAAGCAGACAAATACCTAAACCAAAAAAAACCATACTTTATCAGTTTTTAAACTTGTAAACTTTCCTGTGAGAAATTATTAAATTGCTTCTACTTACAATTGCATAAAGACTGACGGCTAATATAATACTTCACAAATCTTCTCTTTATTTTCATAACCAATCACTGAAAATGTGAGTTTTTATTTTCTGAAATGTTATGTTTGGTGTAAGGGAGATAACTGAATGATATACATAAGGTGTGGCATTTTTATTTCCTCCAATATATTATCCATGTAATATAGACGAGTTCATGAACACATGTATTAACTTCAATGCAATTAAATTATATAAAAATACATTATTGATAAAAGTGAGAACCTACAATTCAGGCTTCTATATGTAGTGGAGACCTCAAGAGTGATTTAATTTTGTTTCCTGAGATGAGGAGGCTGTTTTTTTATCACATAGTTCATGTTCTCTACAATGCCGGCATGTGGAGTGCAGCCTGCCATAAACATGCCAATACAATCCCATGCCAATTTGGATTCTTGCGATGGGATGCAAAGTTTGAAGAACAGTGTGGACTTAAATGGAAGGAATGGGCAATATGTGACTAATATGGTGATCACTCAATGTTTGACCTAATATGGAAATTCCAAAAGAGTAGCTGGAAAGAAATAAATAGAATTAATTGAAAGTCAATAGTAGGTTATAACTGGGCTTATACAAGTGTCAATAGGAAATGCTGACTTAAAGAAACTGTTCTTGTCTGTTGGTACTCCCTGCTACTTCAACAAAGGGAATGCCAGAGAACTTATCTAAATAAACTGCATGAACAATTTCAAGGCAGGAAAAAGTGTACAAAAATGGACAATTAGAGCAGGACAATTAAAATCAAAGTGGGAAGGAATACAATATCTTTAATAAATTACCTAATATTACTCATACCAGAGTATCCTATATGATACAAGTGATGTATCTACAAGTGAACCTTGAGTGTTCTCTATCTTGGTTTATGGCATGCCTTACAAAACCAAGATAGTTGTTTCTTTGTACATGATTTATCATGTTTTGCAGGTAAAATAGTCAATATTTGGCCAAAATCAACTATATTATGTTTACACAACTTATTTTGTTGCATATATGCCAATCTGAGAGCTGACTACACATACATAAAGCCTTCAGGCAATACAAGTCTATGTCTGTCATAGCTATAGTTATCAAAAGCCACTATCCAAATTCAACTTGTGCTATTTTCGGAAGATTTCATACATTTTATTCTTAAAAGACTGTCACTATTTGACTAGAAATGTTCAGCATCCATTAGTTTTCCTATATCAAACTAATACAGTTCATAAATGCTGCCCACATGTATGTGTTTCTATGGATACACTGGGAGGCTGTTCTTCCCTTTAGGTATCACGGTACCAATTGTTTTTCCATAGATCTCAATGCTAATGTTTTGTGAAATAAATATACTTTCTATCCTACCTCAGCATGCATGTCACCCACTGTCACAGAGAACAATGTTAGATTGTCAATTTGACAAGGACAGAACCAGGTACTCCACTGCATTTAAGAGAGATAACTCTGCTGGAACTAGACAGGGGTAAGAGTTATCTAGTTACACCAGACACATTTTCAGTCATGTGTCCCACATTTTAAAAAAATCATAAAAAAAATACAAAATGTGATATAGTTATGAATTAACATAATCTCACATGTTGCCAAGAGGCTCAACTTTTTTTTAAGCCTAACAGAAAGTACAACTCTTACATAATGCACCAATCACAGCTAGTTTTGTGGTTTATTTCTGAATGCAATGTTCCCTACACCTTAAGCTCCGCCCACCTGGGGTTGTACAATTGGTACCGTTATACCTAAAGCCAACCTTAATTTTTTCAATAATCTGTGATATAGCTTGGGACTGTACAAGTAACAAGTGTACTTAGTCTCGCTTGTCAAAAACAATTTTATGAGGTACCAAGCTGGGTCTTATATTAAAGGTGTATGTAATGGTCTTTCAACTATTTCAGTTGCTGTTTTCATATTTGTGCTTTACTACCAAACTACATTTTGGGAATAAAATGATTTATTTTAACTAGGACTTGTGTTTTATTCACATCAGCACTTATTGAACTTCACATGGGTGATATGGGATAAATCACATTATATCATATTATGTAATAACTAGGTCAAAGGTCAATGTACCAAATAGTATGTACCTCTTCTACTTCAAAAAGTACAATTCACCTAAAACAATGGACTTTATATTTGTTTGGTAGATGCAGAACTTAACATCAGAGACAGGTGGACATGACCCAATCTTGTTATAAAGTACAAGCTTTCAACACTTTACATTGTCTGCAGATACATGAGGTCACTAACCCCCAGTCCTCACACAAAGGTCAACCTACCCATCCTCTTTGTAATACAAATAGAAAGCTTTCCTCCTTTGTGTAGTGAATAAAATTGATGCAATAAGCCAATCTGTCACCAAATATAGTAGATCACAGCTTCTAATTGGTTATATTGGATTTGGGGGTGAAATTTGGGGAATAAAATACAGAAAAATGCCAAAGATAAACAATAAGTATAGTGAGTCAAATGGAGTTAAAAACAGGAGGAAGGTGTGTATCTAAAAGGGAGATGTAGATTGTGATAAAGGAATTAAAGGAGACAAAAGCAGCAATGAGAAAAATGAGAAGTGAAAGTTTGATGACTTTACCTTGGACAAATATATGGAGGCAGTACCCCATAGGTCCAAGGACAGTCCGAAGGCACCGGTGCTATAACATCCCTTACAGGCACCAAAATTTCGGGTGAAGTGGTGTTCATTCCCATTTAATATAAAACGGTGAATAATTTGGATAATATAGATGCATATAGTTTATATTTCTTCTACATAAGAAATGAACAATAATGTAGGCTTCAGTAAAGCAGACAAATACCTAAACCAAAAAAAACCATACTTTATCAGTTTTTAAACTTGTAAACTTTCCTGTGAGAAATTATTAAATTGCTTCTACTTACAATTGCATAAAGACTGACGGCTAATATAATACTTCACAAATCTTCTCTTTATTTTCATAACCAATCACTGAAAATGTGAGTTTTTATTTTCTGAAATGTTATGTTTGGTGTAAGGGAGATAACTGAATGATATACATAAGGTGTGGCATTTTTATTTCCTCCAATATATTATCCATGTAATATAGACGAGTTCATGAACACATGTATTAACTTCAATGCAATTAAATTATATAAAAATACATTATTGATAAAAGTGAGAACCTACAATTCAGGCTTCTATATGTAGTGGAGACCTCAAGAGTGATTTAATTTTGTTTCCTGAGATGAGGAGGCTGTTTTTTTATCACATAGTTCATGTTCTCTACAATGCCGGCATGTGGAGTGCAGCCTGCCATAAACATGCCAATACAATCCCATGCCAATTTGGATTCTTGCGATGGGATGCAAAGTTTGAAGAACAGTGTGGACTTAAATGGAAGGAATGGGCAATATGTGACTAATATGGTGATCACTCAATGTTTGACCTAATATGGAAATTCCAAAAGAGTAGCTGGAAAGAAATAAATAGAATTAATTGAAAGTCAATAGTAGGTTATAACTGGGCTTATACAAGTGTCAATAGGAAATGCTGACTTAAAGAAACTGTTCTTGTCTGTTGGTACTCCCTGCTACTTCAACAAAGGGAATGCCAGAGAACTTATCTAAATAAACTGCATGAACAATTTCAAGGCAGGAAAAAGTGTACAAAAATGGACAATTAGAGCAGGACAATTAAAATCAAAGTGGGAAGGAATACAATATCTTTAATAAATTACCTAAAATTACTCATACCAGAATATCCTATATGATACAAGTGATCTATCTACAAGTGAACCTGGAGTGTTCTCTATCTTGGTTTATGGCATGCCTTACAAAACCAAGATAGTTGTTTTTTTATACATGATTTATCATGTTTTGCAGGTAAAATAGTCAATATTTGGCCAAAATCAACTATATTATGTTTACATAACTTATTTTGTTGCATATATGCCAATCTGAGAGCTGACTACACATACATAAAGCCTTCAGGCAATACAAGTCTATGTCTGTCATAGCTATAGTTATCAAAAGCCACCATCCAAAGTCAACTTGTGCTATTTTCGGAAGATTTCATACATTTTATTCTTAAAAGACTGTCACTATTTGACTAGAAATGTTCAGCATCCATTTGTTTTCCTACATCTAACTAGTACAGTTCATAAATGCCGCCCACATGTATGTGTTTCTATGGATACACTGGGAGGCTGTTCTTCCCTTTAGGTATCACGGTACCAATTGTTTTTCCATAGACCTCAATGCTAATGTTTTGTGAAATAAATATACTTTCTATCCTACCTCAGCATGCATGTCACCCACTGTCACAGAGAACAATGTTAGATTGTCAATTTGACAAGGACAGAACCAGGTACTCCATTGCATTTAAAAGAGATAACTCTGCTGGAACTAGACAGGGGTAAGAGTTATCTAGTTACACCAGACACATTTTCAGTCATGTGTCCCACATTTTAAAAAAAATCATAAAAAAATACAAAATGTGATATAGTTATGAATTAACATAATCTCACATGTTGCCAAGAGGCTCAACTTTTTTTAAGCCTAACAGAAAGTACAACTCTTACATAATGCACCAATCACAGCTAGTTTTGTGGTTTATTTCTGAATGCAATGTTCCCTACACCTTAAGCTCCGCCCACCTGGGGTTGTACAATTGGTACCATTATACCTAAAGCCAACCTTAATTTTTTCAATAATCTGTGATATAGCTTGGGACTGTACAAGTAACAAGTGTACTTAGTCTCGCTTGTCAAAAACAATTTTATGAGGTACCAAGCTGGGTCTTATATTAAAGGTGTATGTAATGGTCTTTCAACTATTTCAGTTGCTGTTTTCATATTTGTGCTTTACTACCAAACTACATTTTGGGAATAAAATGATTTATTTTAACTAGGACTTGTGTTTTATTCACATCAGCACTTATTGAACTTCACATGGGTGATATGGGATAAATCACATTATATCATATTATGTAATAACTAGGTCAAAGGTCAATGTACCAAATAGTATGTACCTCTTCTACTTCAAAAAGTACAATTCACCTAAAACAATGGACTTTATATTTGTTTGGTAGATGCAGAACTTAACATCAGAGACAGGTGGACATGACCCAATCTTGTTATAAAGTACAAGCTTTCAACACTTTACATTGTCTGCAGATACATGAGGTCACTAACCCCCAGTCCTCACACAAAGGTCAACCTACCCATCCTCTTTGAAATACAAATAGAAAGCTTTCCTCCTTTGTGTAGTGAATAAAATTGATGCAATAAGCCAATCTGTCACCAAATATAGTAGATCACAGCTTCTAATTGGTTATATTGGATTTGGGGGTGAAATTTGGGGAATAAAATACAGAAAAATGCCAAAGATAAACAATAAGTATAGTGAGTCAAATGGAGTTAAAAACAGGAGGAAGGTGTGTATCTAAAAGGGAGATGTAGATTGTGATAAAGGAATTAAAGGAGACAAAAGCAGCAATGAGAAAAATGAGAAGTGAAAGTTTGATGACTTTACCTTGGACAAATATATGGAGGCAGTACCCCATAGGTCCAAGGACAGTCCGAAGGCACCGGTGCTATAACATCCCTTACAGGCACCAAAATTTCGGGTGAAGTGGTGTTCATTCCCATTTAATATAAAACGGTGAATAATTTGGATAATATAGATGCATATAGTTTATATTTCTTCTACATAAGAAATGAACAATAATGTAGGCTTCAGTAAAGCAGACAAATACCTAAACCAAAAAAAACCATACTTTATCAGTTTTTAAACTTGTAAACTTTCCTGTGAGAAATTATTAAATTGCTTCTACTTACAATTGCATAAAGACTGACGGCTAATATAATACTTCACAAATCTTCTCTTTATTTTCATAACCAATCACTGAAAATGTGAGTTTTTATTTTCTGAAATGTTATGTTTGGTGTAAGGGAGATAACTGAATGATATACATAAGGTGTGGCATTTTTATTTCCTCCAATATATTATCCATGTAATATAGACGAGTTCATGAACACATGTATTAACTTCAATGCAATTAAATTATATAAAAATACATTATTGATAAAAGTGAGAACCTACAATTCAGGCTTCTATATGTAGTGGAGACCTCAAGAGTGATTTAATTTTGTTTCCTGAGATGAGGAGGCTGTTTTTTTATCACATAGTTCATGTTCTCTACAATGCCGGCATGTGGAGTGCAGCCTGCCATAAACATGCCAATACAATCCCATGCCAATTTGGATTCTTGCGATGGGATGCAAAGTTTGAAGAACAGTGTGGACTTAAATGGAAGGAATGGGCAATATGTGACTAATATGGTGATCACTCAATGTTTGACCTAATATGGTAATTCCAAAAGAGTAGCTGGAAAGAAATAAATAGAATTAATTGAAAGTCAATAGTAGGTTATAACTGGGCTTATACAAGTGTCAATAGGAAATGCTGACTTAAAGAAACTGTTCTTGTCTGTTGGTACTCCCTGCTACTTCAACAAAGGGAATGCCAGAGAACTTATCTAAATAAACTGCATGAACAATTTCAAGGCAGGAAAAAGTGTACAAAAATGGACAATTAGAGCAGGACAATTAAAATCAAAGTGGGAAGGAATACAATATCTTTAATAAATTACCTAATATTACTCATACCAGAGTATCCTATATGATACAAGTGATGTATCTACAAGTGAACCTTGAGTGTTCTCTATCTTGGTTTATGGCATGCCTTACAAAACCAAGATAGTTGTTTCTTTGTACATGATTTATCATGTTTTGCAGGTAAAATAGTCAATATTTGGCCAAAATCAACTATATTATGTTTACACAACTTATTTTGTTGCATATATGCCAATCTGAGAGCTGACTACACATACATAAAGCCTTCAGGCAATACAAGTCTATGTCTGTCATAGCTATAGTTATCAAAAGCCACTATCCAAATTCAACTTGTGCTATTTTCGGAAGATTTCATACATTTTATTCTTAAAAGACTGTCACTATTTGACTAGAAATGTTCAGCATCCATTAGTTTTCCTATATCAAACTAATACAGTTCATAAATGCTGCCCACATGTATGTGTTTCTATGGATACACTGGGAGGCTGTTCTTCCCTTTAGGTATCACGGTACCAATTGTTTTTCCATAGATCTCAATGCTAATGTTTTGTGAAATAAATATACTTTCTATCCTACCTCAGCATGCATGTCACCCACTGTCACAGAGAACAATGTTAGATTGTCAATTTGACAAGGACAGAACCAGGTACTCCACTGCATTTAAGAGAGATAACTCTGCTGGAACTAGACAGGGGTAAGAGTTATCTAGTTACACCAGACACATTTTCAGTCATGTGTACCACATTTTAAAAAAATCATAAAAAATACAAAATGTGATATAGTTATGAATTAACATAATCTCACATGTTGCCAAGAGGCTCAACTTTTTTTAAAGCCTAACAGAAAGTACAACTCTTACATAATGCACCAATCACAGCTAGTTTTGTGGTTTATTTCTGAATGCAATGTTCCCTACACCTTAAGCTCCGCCCACCTGGGGTTGTACAATTGGTACCGTTATACCATATACTGCAACCTCCGAATATTCTGGTCAGAACTCGTTAAATTTAAACTCACGATCAGACCAGTTACGACACAATTATGTAATAGTTTCAGACATCAAGTGGTGGTGGAAAATTCCCGGGTTTTTCCCCAGACTTACATCGATATTTGCAAAATTCAAGGAGTTTTCACAGTCCGGAAAAAAATTATCATTTCTCACGACTTCCCCCCCCCCCTTCCCGGTAGCGTGGGAACCCTCTCTATAGGTGGGAAATCGAAGCTAAGGGGAAGTAACAATGTTGTCTACTTCTATTTCAAGCAATTAAATTATTATTTCTTCTTTACACTTGATAATATTTTCAATCTTTTTGTGTGAGTGTAACTACTTTTAATCATGTAATGCAAATCTGATGTAAAAAGAAAAATGTTGGAGTATGGCCGATGACCTTTAAGTAAACAAATCCTCATCTACCTTGACTAAGGCAAAGATGACTAATTCGGGAAGGCATATAAAACTGACAAATAAAAACTGTGACAAGAACTATTCTGGGTTCTTTATGGCTGCAGCAGCCTGATGCTGCTGTAATGATCCAAAATGAAGCAGGAATAATGATAGATGAATACTATAAAAGACTTGAAAGCCAATACATACTAGACAGATTAATAAATTTTGAACAAGAATGTGACAACAAAATATTTGCACAAAATGTTGGGAAATCGAAAATGTAATTAAATCATTGGAAAAGGCATGTATGTGTGTGTGAAACTGACAGAGGACATAAAGACAAATGCAAATTAAAAAAGTTACACAAGTCTGTTGTAGAGTTTAATTTGTAAGTTTAAAGACATGGACATACAGTAGGACCACACAGTTATGTGAAAGGAACAATTGCCAAGATCAATTCAAAGTTTAAGTTACCACTGGGTAACTTAAACAATTGCTGAAAGTGAAGGGTGTAACCATTGCCACAACTGCTGCAGCAAGTAGGAATTATGACTACAACTTCTTCTTCGTTACGGATCACTGCCATCTCACCTGTCTGCGTGGGTTCGAGTCTAGGATTTGGCAAATGTGGATATGTGAGAAAGCTTGCCAGTAGCTTCTCGTGGGTCGGTGGTTCCTTCTGGGGATTTCCCGGTTTCTTCCTCCACCATTAATACTGGCCGCCATGTATAGCCTATCGTGTGCTGAAAAATGGCGTTAAGCCCCACAACAACAACAACAACAACAACTACTTCTGGATTTACAACTGCAAGCCTGGTAAATAATGTGACCACTCCAGCTCAAACAACTCCACCTTGACAAAATTAAACCAGGTTGTAAAATATTGATTCAGATTTGAAGAAGTTAGCTGATAAAGCAACATCAGTAAAGACTGATATTACCAGTTTAATTATACAAGTTGGCTACTCTCGACTCTATCAAGGATAATCTAATTCCTGGCTGAACATGTCATACTACTCATTCTAGCATAATTTATTCACAATCTGATCTCATTAGAATATTTGTTAAAAGTTGTTACTGTCGCCTTCTGTGCAATCAATATTCACAACCATATCACAGAGTACGAGGAAAATACCTTCACCAACAACTGCATAATTCAATTTAACTATGGAGCAGTGGTATCTTTTGGTATCTTCTTTTGACATTTTCATCAGTCATCGCCTTCTTCACCCAGAATTCTCTCAAAAGCAATTTCTTTTTGTCGTCTTGGACAGTTGAAATAGACTATGTAATAGTTATCCCATTAATCACTTGGGAACCTTAAATAGCAACACACAATCTAATGCTCTGTGCTTGCCATCTGGGAAAAGTATCTGTATCCACCATCAAGTTTAAGTATCAAGTTAATTTCTTCAGCGGGTATCATTCTCGGTATTCAACCATATCATTCATAGTTGTGTTGATATGCTGCTAATACATTAACAGGCAAAGGTTCTCTAAATACTGATTAGATAACTTTTCCTTCCATTACACCACATCTCCAATCATTTCTGGGAGATGCATCAAATTCTTGCAAGTAATGTTAAATAAATTTAGGTTGATAATGTTGCTATTCTAATTATCTGAAAGTGAACAAGAAAACCTTTAAGCAATCCTAATTATGACATGCATGAACCTTTCGAAACTTGACCATATGATATTCAAAATAGCGATGTTAAACCATGCAGCCTAATTAAGATATGCCTAAATACAGATCACACTTTGCACTATCAAAACTTGTACTGTACTATCACTAACAAATTTAAGTTATCAAGTTATTCAACAAAAATAGGTCTAACCGACAACTCTGTTCAAGTCCGTTGGAGAATGGTGAAATCAAAGTCCACTTTATGTAAAGCATAGTGTCATCTGAATATAAAAACTCCTTCTAAAGTTACCAAGTGGAAATGACACAATGTGTCGTTACTTGATGGATGGACATGGACATGACAAGAGCTCCCCTAAAAAATAGAATGTGCATAAATAAAAAGCACGACAACTTTTAGTGTTGTGGCAAGAGGTTGCTATGATGATGCAGGTATAGAGCAGCATTCATGACACTAGTTGTGGATGTACATCGCTAGCCAATGTTCCGATGCAATATCCTATCTAAACCTTGGCATATAGTGCAGGTATTTCTGTGCTTCAGGTCTGTGAATTTCACTGGATGCGGCAAGCCACGGCATCCAATCAAAATCAAGTTGTTCAAAATTGGAACAATGTTTCTACATGATCGAGACAAGGGGAGCACACAACTTGAACTGACTGATAAATAAGCAATTTTCCACTGCCGGTCCACATATACCTTCCACTGCCGGTACAGAAATACCTTTCACTCAAATACACCTGTAATGACTTCCCTCTGGTACACAGTCATACTTTCAATATTAAAAAGAATCCCTTCTAAGTCAGCTTCCTCCACCATTTTTGGCCAATGTACAGTGCATCATGCTATTGGTTAGTTGGCATTACATACTAAAGGAGGCAACTCATGAAATCCAATAGATGTCACCAGGACAAAGCACCTATATATCTGTTTGATCTGCCAAGGTGTAGATAGGGTTATCATATCAGAACCTTGGGTAGCGAAGATGGTGGCCGTATGGTGTCAACTAATCAAGTTCAGTGAATTGCAAAAATATTTAGAAGGGTAAACCCTTATGACACTCCCCTTCCCCCCGGGAGAGAACACAGAAAATGTAAAGCTATTAAAATTCTATAAAATGTATATAAAGATAAAGGTAACGCATGCAAAATTGTTCAAACATATGATCAAAATTTGTTACATAAACTGCAATCCGTCAAAGGCAGACTTTATTTAGGGTGGTACATCACTGTATGCTTTCTTCATTCACATCCTGTAAGGTGAGGAGAAATAGCTCTGCTTCTAGACTTCTTGGGTTGATGCTGCTATGTCCATTTAAATGGGAGCAAATGTTTCCCTGCTTAAAGTAACTATTACTATGAGGCCCATTTTGTGAAGATTTAATGTTCCTGGTATTCTTTGTATGTGGTAGATGTAAGCAACACAGCACCAATTCATTTTTCACATCAATGAGTGACTGGACAAACAACAGTGCACCCACTGAAAAGTGATAAACTGGGCTGGTCATTTTATATGGAATTACTCATGCTGATGTCTCTCTGCAAACCAAGATTGAAAACTGTTTAATGCACATTATAAATAAATGCTTAGGAATTAAATAAGTAAATTTGACTTTTTCATCACAAAAACAACACAGAGTCCTCGGACCCTACTGTTTGTGTATTCAAATGCTGCTACTGTGTTAAAAACTTGGGTAACCACTTCAACAAGTTTTGTGTTAATCACGAATCCTACAAAGGATAAATGAAATAAATACTTAAAATACACATGGAAGACTTGTCCCATTATCCTATCGTTTCATTCTCGTACATTAATAGAGATCTACTGTCTTATAATATTGGTGTGGAATGTGGAAATCTCAACAGAGTAATAATTTATGACCAGAGACCATACTCTGCAGAATTCCTTATTCCAAATTATAAACCCATGTGTGGGCTTCCCTGTCCACACTGCACATTTGAATATTCTGTCACATTCCCTTATAAAAACAATGGGTTATATTTCAAAAGGTACCCCACTGGCACAGGCAATGCAGAACGAGGACAAAATAACCCCTTCAATCTTTCAGACATCTAGAAATAGCTGTAAATACAAGATTTGCTACAACCAAATTTGAATTTGGTGTTAACTTGGAAATATAAAAAGCAAATATAAATTCTGAAATTAAACCTCAAAACAAACGTCTCTCGAAGGATCTGATGTTCTACTAGGTGAAGACAATTTCCAAGAAATAGAAAACAGAAGCATGAAAACCGTCGAGCCATTAAAAAAAAAAAAAAAAAAATGAAACCTGCAAATTCATAAGCAAGCAAAATTGTATTATTTCATCTACTTAGAAGTAACCTCAATTTGCAATCCTTGGGGACAAAGAATGGTCTGCTCTTTTCAATAAAGTTCAGGTCTGGAAAAAATTCCAACTGGGCCATGCTGACTTTTCTTTCTAATAACGTTTCACCCGATTTCTACTTCTCACTTTCTAAACAAATTCGGGGCAATTAACACAAATTCTGCCGCCGTCATACCATTTCTGATATTCTTTTCAAGCTGGCCAACATTCTGGATGCAAGATCAATACCAATTTCATTTAGGACCACACAGACTAAAAAGGCCTTGGTGAAGCTCCATGTTGATACGACCATCAATATTTTAAGGCAAGTAGTGACAAGAAGACTTTCAAGATGGCTACAACACCATTTTCATTAGGACCTAGTACATATAAAATGTCTTTTGGTAGAAACTCCATGTCAATATGACCATACATTTCTGGAGTAGTTGCAACAACATTTCAAGCTGACCATACTGAATGTCAGGTAAGCATCGTGCTCATTCAGCACCAACTAGGCACCTTAGAAAGCTTTTGGTAAAAATTCCATATTAATATGGTTCCCACTTAGAAATAATCTAGAAATTATAGAAATAGATGGCTGCTATGATTGGAACCGCTTTCATCTAGAAGCAACTAAACATTCAAAAAAAGTCCTCCGGTGGCAACCCATCCATGGTGACAACTTTCTTTATCAGGAGTAGCATTAAAAAGATTTTCAATATGACTGCTGTTGTGTTCAGTTTAGACATCAAATCAGCACCAATTTAGGACCAACCAAGCACCAATTGAAGTCTCTGAGTGAAACACTCATATTCACAAGACCCTCCTTTCTGGAGAAGCAGCAACAAGATTTTTAACATGACCACAACAGCATCTGTATTGGCTGTCCAATCAGCAAAATTTTTATTCTCAATGTAGTTGAGAGAAAGTGATGATAATAAAATTGTGCTAATGGACAGAAGGACAAAGAAGCAACTGGCCAAACTATATATACCGTATATACTCACGTATAAGCCGAATAATTTTGGAAAAAATAAAGGCCTGGAAATAGGGGGGGTCGGCTTATCCGTGGGCCAATGTCTAAACTTGAGAGTTTTTAAGTCTTTTTGTCGACTGCTGTATAGGTTGTAAATCTTGGGACATGAAAAAATGATTTTTTCTGTGTGCTAAGACATATGCATGTAAAAAAAAAATTAATTTTAGGTGTCAGGACAGTTATTAAACTGTTATCAAGTACTATGATTGATTTTGTTATTATTCTGCATGTGCATATTTTCTGATTTCTCCAACATGAAATTAAATAAAGGTAAATAGAGACTTCATAATTCGCAGGCCGGTTGAATTTACCCGGGAGACAAGGCTGAACAGTACTTACACTGTGTAAAGCGTACATAGCGTCACTTTAATCCTTATTTATTACCAAATATATTAGATGCAGATTTTGCTGTATTCATTGTTTCAACCAAATTTCATTCTTCTGGATAACATTTCAGCTAGTCCTTAATAGCTGTGCCATTTACACTGAATCACGCGCTCACAAGTTCCTCATTTTCAATGATATAAGCAATTTGCAAACTGAGACAATATTTATGAAAAGGTACGCACATTTAATTGTACAAGGCACATAACCAGCATAACTTACAAGTTCACGAAGAGTGGTAATAATAAAGGCTAAAATTCTCATTACACATCAACTAAGATCATCAATAATCTATGTTTTGTGTTTTGGCTGAACAACATAACTTTCCACACAATTTAAAAAGCTTGATATTTCGGCGTCTCTTTTATTGATATTTAGCGGATTTTTCTTTCATTTTCCAACAGCAAAATCGGCCAGTTAATCTTTAAAAACCCGAAACTGGCTTATGTTAAGAGGGAATTTTGACTGGCAACTAACCAGTACATTGATGTGTAATTGCCTTTCATTCCATAATATTAGCAAGATTACGGGGTGTAAGGCATACCTGTCCATTTTTCAAATGCCAAGCAGGGAGACTAAATAAAAAAAAAACAGATTGGGACCAAAAATCAGGAGGTTTCTCGTGGCAGTTTTAATGCCTTGTTTTCACTAATATTGATCGATCTTCCGGGTCTAATATGGGCGAAATTCACAAAGAACGCAAGTTTTTTTTTTTCTCCCTGTGATGCGAGTTATTTTCCCCCAGGACATGTCCTACTTTCATATTCTGGTCAACTGTGGCCAAACTGCATAATAGCTAAATATTAGTCTTAAATAAACAAGCAAGAAAGCCAGCGTGACTAATTAAAAGCTAGTCCTTATCGATGCAACTATTTTGTGAAAACGACTGGCCCTCCATCATGATTCAAAGAAACCGTGTGTTACACAAGCACCAGCAATTGATTGGCAAATAATGGATTACCACTTTGGTGAACTAAGGTACCTAACTAGGCATCCTCACGGTACCGTACATGTGGCAACTATTTTCCCCTCGTTGTATATCCGACCTTATTCCCTTATTGTCAACTCGAAAGGCATTTAGTATTGTTCGTTATGAAACGTATGTATTCTGAATTAGTTTTTTTGCGGTATCATATACTGCGTATTATTTTCATTCCTTCTTTTAATTTAATGATGGTAGTTAATGTTCGTATATACAGTATAAAAATGCCAGGTGCTCACTCGTGTAAATATCTTTGGTGGGAATGGAGCTACAGCATTCACGGTGATCCTTCTTGGGACTGAAGTTTATTGCCGACAATTTTATTGTTGTGGTTTATTTTTTGTTCTGGTTTATTTTCTGATTTTTTTATTGCTGTAGATAAAAAAAATCATAAATTTACATGAATAATGTTTAAACTTAACATCCTGTTTATTGAAGAAGCCAATTCTTTCTAGTAAAGTAATTATTTCGTCACAACAATATTCACAGGTGATACAACAGAACATGGCTTCCATGGAATGCATACGACATATCTATGTAGGACTTTTGTTTTTTCAGGAGACATGAAAAAATCAAAGACATAATGTAATAGTCATGAGTTCTGTGCAAAAATTGGGAGATATTATGAAATTGGGAGGGGAGGTAGGCGTGGAGTGACCCCAAAATTCGGGAGTTTTTTCCCCCCCCGGCGTGAGAGTTGACAGGTATGGTTTAAGGTTGCTTACATCAAAGCAAACTAGAACTCAGATTTTACGGTATTGGCATAATTTTTGAAGGATTATTTCTGAAACTTCATTATTGTATTTTGGAGATATCATTAAAGTTTAGTGCATTTGTGCCCATGATTCGACTCCAAGAGATGTACTGCATTCAGCGGAATGTACTTCATTCAGCGCGTGTTCAAAGCTACAATGCACATGCGGTTGCGCCATTATGTAAATACGTTCAGTATCCTAATTGCAAGCGTTGAATCAAAACATGTTGTTCGCTGTGTTTTCATACTGTGATCAAATTTTAATGAGTTAGGTATTTACAATTTCAAGACAAAATAAAGACGTTATTACTGGTGCACAGATATAAAATATCCAATGCAATAATGCATAAACAAACAATAATTGAGTCAAAAGGGAGAGGTAGTGTTACAGCAACTTGCGACTGCTCAATTCTTGTCATCATTCGATCAAATTCTACACAAGTCTAAATTAGGCAGAAACAATAAGACACAGAAAATTAAATAAATTACTTTTCAAACAAATTGAAACCATTTCTTTTTAATAATTATACATGCCAACCCCGAGACAAGTATCATAGCTGCCAACCCCCCCAAGTACAAAAATACTGATTGCTTCCGACAAAAATACTGATTTTCAGGACCAAATACTGATTTTTAAAAATTTTAATGCATATGTAACTAATAACAACATATACAACCATCAGTAAGGTAGGACAGTGACTTACATAATTATTTAATGTCAATGATGCATGTGTTGCACACTTGCACCTTCTGGACGGGCACCCTGTTCCATTTGGGTGCCCATTCAGAAGGTACAAGAGTGCAACACACTCAGACACAGGCTGTTGATAGAAGCCTTTTCCACGCCATTTTTTAAAATTATTATCGATTCCAATGTACCAACTTTCATTGATAATCTCAATTCTGTGTGATTTTCTTACTGAACCATTTTCATTCTTGCATACAAGTAATCCTTTGCGATTTTACTGTCTGGAAAACGCCAGCAACACTAGTGACTGAAAGAGGAAGGTTCATTTCTAAAAGAAATTTAATAAACCGAATTTCGATCGAATTACATCAAGGTTCTCTCAAGTATTTATTTACATCCAAGTTCAGACTGAGTTGTCTATGATGAAGTAGCAAGCTGATGTTTATTAGCTTTCTCATGCTCTTGTATTTCATGTGCGCCTTCATGCCCAATTGCGAAATCACATTACACAATTTCCAAAACGTAAAGTCTTCTCCTTTACCAGATGATTTCACAAATCTAAATAAGACGGCACAATTGTTATTTCAGTTCTGTTTTCTTGTCTTTTCTGGTGAAAATTCTGAATATTCTGCTTTCCTATTCAACATGATTAGAAGTTGAATATTATGAAGATGAGACACAGTGGTAGCGGTAACTGTTAGCGAAATCCAATATGGCGAATAAAGATAGGCATGGTAGCCTTGTTTTCGAATGAACCAATCATATTGTAGAACTGTATTCCTATATACATGCGATACATTTCTATCAGAATGGAACCGGGTGCCCATTCTAAACTGAAAATTGCAAGGAAATATTTTATTTTTTTAATTAAAAAAACATGTTTTTGCAAAAAACGTACACCCGTATTCAGGTCCAAAATACGGAAAAAAATGGGACAGTTGGCAGCTATGAAGTATACGTGTACTTTTTGTTAATATAAGTTTGCCTAAATAAATGCATTTAGATCTTGCCACCTGCATCTTATGATGTCTCGGAGTTGTGGGTCAGCTTATACGCAGGTCATGCACTTTTTAGTGTTTATACCTGTTCAGTTTGGGGGAATCGGCTTATACGTGAACGGGCTTATACGCAAGTATATACGGTACTCTTCTAATTTATGACCAGTATAGAGTGGTCAAAAAATGCCTGTTTGAATTTATATCAACAACATGTGACCTAACAAAATGACTCGAGCCAAGGAAGGAAACAGACCCCTTTGATATTTTTTTTTGTTTTCCTCCTTATTCCATCATTTTTATTAGTGTGCCATCTCAGGCAGGGTTGCTGCAGATGCAAGTTGGTGGCAGTAGATGCAAGTGCACTGTTCAATCTGATATTCAACTCCTTAAGGTTCTGCCCCACCATTCAGAGCTTGGTAATGGTTTAATCATTCTACTGGGCATTTCTACCCTTGTGCTCATTTTCCAATTACGAATTCAAGTGCGCGATTGCGCTCCGATCAGGGTGTGCTTAAACCTGATGGTATCTGTGACCAGTGGTTGTTTTGTTCCATCTCTGATCTTTGCATCTGTGATCAGTTGGGTTGCACACGACTCAAAAAATGCTGCAGCGGCACCACTCATTGAAGTCTTCTTCACTATAAGCATCTGCATCTGCCCATTCCTAAACTGACAATTTTCAATCGAATTTGGCCAACAGAAGTTTTTAGTAACGACTGATGCATCACAAAGAAACTTTTATTGTGAAATCCTAGCTAACAGAACAGACAATCAGTGGACAACTCTAAATGATGACGTAAATTGCAGGAAATATAGCTCATCTCATCAATACAAAGGCGCATGATAAATATGACTGAAATGCAAAAATCCCTGGTAAAGTAATGCTGCAAAAAAGTCGAGTGAGGAGGTCTTTATCATGATGCATTGCATATACTTCAACGGTGCACCATTTACTTGTACCCTTGATAAATTAATCCAATGGTAGATTGTAAAAAAAAGAAGCAAATGCCCAGCTCACAATATTCCATCTGATTTGTTTTCAATCAACACACTCCGTTTTTTAATATTATTACAGCTGCTTCATGGATTTCAAATATCTTGTGTACATCAGAGATCAGTTGTTGTATTTCTGTTTCTGATAGAACTGTAGAACTCGGGGTGGGGTGTTTGTGTAACCCATATGCTGTCGTCCATGGTGATGTTGGCACAGACTACTGTATCGGTTTACTTGCAGTGAGGGATCAAAGCTTTGGGACCAATGTGTCTGGGGGGAATATGGAGGCTCTCAAGGGTTCCTTCAGCAGACTGGGAGGGGTGGGTCATTTGTTGTGCTCCCTGACGATTTGATGCGGGCTGTGGAACAAGAAATGAAGCATAATCATCAACTGGATGTTACAAGATGCATGTTCCATTTCTGAATCATTATTGAACATCACTATATCGGTGAAACTGACATTTCAATATCGCTATGCGAGTGAAAATCAGTTACTTGTACTTGAACCATACAATGCTTGTATTTTTGTACAAAATTCTAGACTGATCATCCTTGGTGGAAGGGTCATACTTTGTTCATAGTATAAATTCTATACATTGATCATCCCTGGTGATAGATCCATAGATCAACCACATTTGTTTACAAGTTCCATATGTTGATTCCCATTTGATAACCCACTAAGTTAAACAGTTTGATTTGTTCCAATGAGGAATGTTCATTATTCAATTACATTATAAATAAACATTCATGAAATGGCCTTTAGCCTCGTCGCTGAATCCAGTCTCCACATGATTTCATCCTGTTACAGGAGGCAGGGGAGAGAAAAAGGAAATGGAGCTAAATGAATCCTCCAAATTGCCCACTTCTAAAAGCATGGCTGTAATTTGTTTTTGCAGCTTGATCAGTCAACATAACAGGGAAAGTGAAACATGAAATACAAACAGTAGTTGTGCTACTCTGTATATTGTAGCTGAATAAATGATGAGCATATAAGCGAAGCACATAACTTAATGCAAGGCACTGGCATGCTTTCTAGGAATGCCATCATACAAGTATCTTCAGTTCAGACTGAGGTTTATTTAAAGGGATTAGTCAATTAAAAATAAAAAAGGGGGGGTGGGGGGACGTGGAGATGGTCGTAGTTCAATATTGCCCTAACACTTAAATAGCCATCTCTCTTCCTGCTCCACTCTATTAGAGCTATGTTGAAATCAAAATCTAGTTTTATCTCATTGTATAAGCATTAATCTCTCATTTCTAAGCATCATCTGTGTATGAATTTTGTCGT
Organism: Megalonaias nervosa; assembly: GCA_016617855.1. Classification (NCBI taxonomy): domain Eukaryota; kingdom Metazoa; phylum Mollusca; class Bivalvia; order Unionida; family Unionidae; genus Megalonaias; species Megalonaias nervosa. Next base: position 66,049 of record JAECUM010093743.1, on the reverse strand, counting down.
CTGCTACCTAAAAGGGTGTATAGCAAGCTTCTCCAATTTGAACAAGCTGAAAAACAGGTCTTCACAGATGTTATGGACAATTTTACAACACAGTATTGTCTTTTGGATACTTAAGCTCCAACATAAAATTTTTCCCAAACATAAGCTCTGCCAATGTTTCACATTTTTTTAATTGATCTTTACTGACTACTATGCCAGATTTCTCATCTGTTCCACAATGCTGTATTGAGCATTTAATGTCCAACAATGCTGTAGTCTGCTTGTTAAACAGAGGTATCTTGATAAGAAACATATCTTTGCTTCTTAATTTCGTTTTTTATTCTTATTTATTCAGTTTATCTTAACCCTGAAATGAAATTTGCACTATACTCTGAAACTATTTTAATTGGGAATGGTATTCTGCCTTTTCTACATTTAATTTCAAAATCTTGCTGAAAGGGGGCTGTTGACCGTCATGAAATCTAATTTTGTCTATTCATCATGAACATCAGTCTCGAATTTAACACCATTATTGGGCTCAAAATCACTCACTGGTATCTCCATTAACAATTTCTGAATTCCAGTATACTGTTGTTTCACAACTTTTAAATCCCTATCATCATCACTATCATCGACCAGTATTTGTCTCGCGAAACTGTCATCTGAAGATGAACCACGATTTTGGGTTTTCTAGGATGCTCGTATGTGAAATGCGCTTTTTGTAAAACTTTTTTGATGCAAGTTTCAAACTACAACAGAATGCTTCTTCTAGGGCCAAATGTGCCGATCAAACTTAGTTTTATAACCAGTAATGACAAGCTGAAGAACTCCAAGTGTCAACAGATGCCTAACTGAAAGAGGTCACGACATGCGCTACAATACCACTAATGACATGACTTGTGACAAAGCACTTTCAGTGTAAATGGTAAATAAAATTTGTATACTGCACAGAGTACATTTTCATAAAGTAATATGTGGAAGCTCTTGTGCACCACCACTCTCCAATTGTGCAAATTCATAAAAATTTTGTGCGATTCGCACAATTATTTGCCCTGCCAACCATCATGTGACTTTTGCAAGTGTGATCTCTCAGACAAATGCCTCAATTAGCCTCATTATATCTGAAAGTACTAATTGCTGGACAAAAACTGACCAGTGGCATAGTCTCTATAAATATCAGACTCATCATGTCATTATGGAGATGTCTCTTTGTAATGAAAGTGAGAGAAGAGAAATACGACTAAGCGAATTCTCCAAACCACCCACTTCTAAAAACATGGTTTTAATTCATTTCTGTTGCTTGATCAGTCAGCATCAACAGGGAGCACTGGTTGTTTCTCCATTGTCTAGTAAACATCTGGAAAAAGAATTTTTCTCTGATAAATTCCAAATCTATCACAGAAAAGTGAAATTAAATGCAAAGACCAATTATGCTAATCTGTAAATTGTAGCCAAATAAATCATGACAATAGACAAAGCATGTCAACTAAATGCAAGGCACTGGTATGCTTTCTTGGGAGTGCCATCGTACAAGTATCTGTAGTTCAAACAAAATGTTTAAAAAACGTGGAAGCTGTAAATAATTTTGCTAAAAAGCTCAAAATTCTGAACGAAGGAACCAAGTTCAATTATGTTGTTCATTTGTTAAGTAATACTGTAATACAGAATCCTTTGCAACATAAACAAATGTCAGATCTGGAAAAATCTAAGAATTTTCTACCTGTTCAGTGCGACATTATTATAAATAAATTTCACCAAAGCCCCCGTTTTTTTTCTCCATATTTTGCATAAAGTTTTGGGCATGTAATGAACATTTCTGCCAGTCCAGCTTAGTTTTCAGCTTGTTCACTGCTGTTAAATATCAGATTTTTCATACAATGAAATTACAATTTAACAGCAAAATTGTCAGTGTCATAAGGAAAAATATGCTTTTCTAGTTTATGGTACCATCAATCATGATGTCTTGTAAAGTGTGTTTAAATGTTCAGAATTGACATTCATCAAATAAATCAGAGACTCTAGTCTATAATATGCCAAATTCATCATAACATCCAATATTCAATGTTTTCTGCATTCTTTTCCTTCAACTTAAGTGAATGCTACCTTTCTAATGACAAACAAATTTTTAAAACAAAAATTCAATAATTACAGTGCAAGACAAACAATTATTAAAATCTTATGCATGAAGTTAACTAGATAATTATATGGAGATGCCACCAGAAAATTTCTAACAGGGAGAGGTTCCCGACACCAACCTACTGGTGGTGGTCAGGACTGATGGGTGAAAACACTGATACAAGGTGCAGACAGGCCTAATTCAAAATGAGCATTTAATGATTTGTATCACTTCTTTGACAGTAGATATACAATGTATCTGTATACCATACTGTTGCTCTGCTGGTAAATATTATTCTTTGTTTCTGATCACTCGCCTTCAAAAATGGCTTTGCAAACTGAAAGTCATTTACTAGATCCCACCTATACATGTAAACATCTGTATGTCAGTTTATTTACCATTTCAGATGATGTCCCAGAAGCCTTTGAATTGTCAATGTAGTAAGAAATGTCAGAAAATCTTAAAAAATAAAGGAAAATAAATTCTTTCCATGTATATAGATATAACCCAAATTATATATCTGTACAGGAGTTTGTTTAATTTTATTTAGAGTTATTCTGACATTTCATCATTACAATGATAAAATTTCAAAAGTCTGGTTGGCCTATTTCGTCAAGAGTGAATATTGTTTTGTAGTTAGCCTTTTTCTTCTAGAGTGAATATTGTTTTGTGGTTGGCCTATATCGTCCAGAGTGAATATTGTTTTGTGGTTGGACTATTTCGTCCAGAGTGAATATTGTTTTGTGGTTGGCCTATTTCGTCTAGAGTGAATATTGTTTTGTGGTTGGCCTATTTCGTCTAGAGTGAATATTGTTTTGTGGTTGGCCTATTTCGTCTAGAGTTAATATTGTTTTGAGGTTGGCCTATTTCGTCTAGAGTGAATGTTGTTTTGTGGTTGGCCTATTTCATCTAGAGTGAATATTGTTTTGAGAACTGAATCCCCTTTCACAATCATAAAGGCACAACCAAATCAATTATGGCCAGTCTAAAGAGATTCAAGAACTTGTTTTCAGGATATTTATCCAAAACACAATATTCCACTAGTCATGCATTTTGTTCCCTGTATATTTCTTCATAATGTATCCAATTTTCTCTAAGGTATAAATTAAGTACACGATATGCGCGTTTTTTCTGTATCACCACTTTATGCAACAAATTTGATTAGAACCAAACCATCACATATTTCAATCTCAACCGACTATCTTTCAGTATCACCAACCTTCCTGAAGAAATCAACACGACACTGTGGTCAAGCTTTATACATGCATCTAATGGCTTATAGATGAATCAATTTAACATACTCCTCAAGGAAACAATTGGAATACCTCGATAGTTGGCTGCATTAAAACAATATTCTCCACAGATACAGGATTGAGATCATGGAGAAATGGCAGGAAAGACAATCTGATCAACCTAATTAAAAAACAGAAAATGTAAAAATTTTGCATTGGGTAAAAAAAAATCATGGGAAGCACAACTTGCACGATATTTCCCTTATTTGGGTTTTAAAGTTCTGTGGCGCTGGATCATTTTTTATCAAGAAATTAACAATCCAGTGGCCCAGTAGTATCTCTGATCACATGCAATACTTAATTCAGACGTGTCAATAATGAGGCACAAGAAAATTCTGGTGATACAAAATACTGTCAGGATGTTTATATTCTTCCAATGTACTTGACCTCAGATCCACAATCAACATGCTTCTTTCTTTCTCAACATTTAAGTAATTCAAAGTCAATCCAGGACTGTGATGAGGAACAACCAATAGATGTTGTGCATAAACTTGTACTTCCACTATGATAATCTCTTTTCAACTTGTGTGGTTCACCAGTGGAAGCATCTTTCAACCTGAATTGACCTCCTAATATTTTGCAGAATGATATTTGTTCAACAAAATCACTTGCAGAAATGCTGCCAAGATTTTATCTGAAGTAGGAGCTACTCCCCTGTTACCAAAATAAAGTCGAGTGGGGGGAGGAGGAAATGGCCAAAGTACCAACACTTCAATATCCATCTTTCTCTCTTTCTGCTCCACTCTGTTCTACTGAAATCAAAATCTTTAGAACATGTTGTTTCTAGCTGTATAAGCAATAATCGATCTATTATTTGAGTTTAATCTGTTCCTTCTGTATGTATGAATATTGCTGTGCCGAGAACCCCTTTTTAGTCTGTGATCTGAAAGGTCATGCACCTTGTATGCTTAGCTAGGAAACATCTTTATGGTTGATATGTACAATTTTCCACAGCTCACAGGTATTATCTTGTGTATACTTCAGCTCCAAAATAAAACTTCAATAACATTAGCTCTGCCAAAAGTGTCCCTTTCTTCAATCAGTGCTTTACTGTCTACAATGCCAGACTTCTCATCTGTTCCATAATGCAGTATGTTTTTTGATTTCCATTGATGCCATAATCTGCTTGTTCAAACAACGATAATTTGATCAAATAAATATCTTTACCTCTTAATTTCATTTTTAGATTCATATTTATTCAGTTCCTCTTAATCATTATATGGCTAGTTTTGTAGCATAAGATCCCGCAATTTTAAATTTATTTTAATTAGGTTTGGTATTCTTCCTTTTCCAAATTTTGAAATACTACTGAAAAGGGTGGTTGCCCGGCATGCTTTCTGATTCAGACTCCATTTCACACACTGTCATCTCATTTACATTTTCCAAGCTCCAATATTCTGATATACCATCATCAGCCATATTTGCCAAATGAAATTGTCAACTGAAGATGAACCATGCTGAATATCCAACATACCGGGTTTTGTAGGAAGCCCGTATTTTAAAAACACATTTGTAAAATTCCTCGGTGCCAGGTTTAAACTACAACAGAATGCTTTGTCCAGGTCCCAATTTGCCAATCAAATTCAGTTTAACAAGTCATGTCAAGCTGAAGAACTCCAAAGTGTCAACAGATGTCTACCTGAATAAAAACCCAAAAGACGGATGTCACAGCAAGAAATGTTCGGGTGAACAGTTTAATAAAAACTATGCAGAGAGTACACTTTGATATGCACAATTTAACTAATCTGTGGGTGTTTGTGCTCTTTAAATGTGCAAACTTCTACAAATTTTGTGCAATTTGCACTTGCTGGAAGAACCCTGTGCAAGTGTGATCTCTCAGACAAATGCCTCGATTAGCCTCATTGTATCTGAGAGTACTAATTGCTGGACAAAAACTGACCAGTGGCATAGACTCGACAGATGTCAGACTCGTCATCTTGTTGTCATCATGGAGATGTCTCTATCTTCAAGTTGTGGGAAGGAGAGAAGCGGACTGGGAGGTAGAGAGAAAAGAAATATGGCTAAGTGAATCCTCCAAACCTCCCACTTCTAGAAGGATGGTTTTAATTCATTTTTGCTGCTTAGTCAGCATCAACAGGGATCTCTGGTTGCTTCCCCATTGTCAAGTAGTAATTTTGAAGAAAAAAAAATTACAAATGCATCACAGGAAGGTGAAACACGAAATTAAATGCAAAGACCAATTATGCTACTCTGACCTTTCAACAAAGGTCAGATCCTGAAAAATATATTAGTCCTACCTGCTTAGTGCAACTTTTATAAATAAATTTCACCAAAGTCCAATTTTTCTTCATATTTTTCATTAAGTTCTGGGCATGTAACAAACATTTCTGCCTGTCAAGCTTAATTTTCAGCTTGTTCATGGCTGATGAACATGGTATATTTCAATCACTTAAGATTGAACAGCCAACTTGTCACTGTCCTATAGAAAAATTCCCTCTCCCTGCCTGCAGTTAAACTAGTGGTTATACTTGGATACTTTTTTAGTCACTGGCAAGAAGGAGAATGAAATTTTGGAAAAAACAACGAAGCAGAACCAGCTGGAGTAAAAATTAAATTCCATTTGATGGATCAATTTAAAGATTTTTTGAGTTGTCTATCGTCAACTGTTGTGTGTGTGTGCAGATGTTCAGAATTGACATTCATCAAATAAATCAGAGACTCTAGTCTATAATATGCCAAATTCATCACAACATCCAAGATTCAACATTTTATAATTTTGATTCAATTTAATTTAAGACTGTACCTTCATAATAAAAAAATGTTAAAACCAAAATTCAATACAGAACAAGACAAATAATAACGACTATCTTGTTGATGAAGTTATCTAGACACCCAATTACAAGCATTATTAAATGATCCAAGTCTTAATGAGGCACGAAATAGCTCAGGTGTTATTTAAAAAAAAAAAAAAAATTCTTTGTCAGGGGTCATACTACCAGGCAAAGTGCGCGACCAAGTTGCCTGAAAAATGTAAACTATGCCTTCTTCTCTTAGAAAAGCGAAAACGACTTTGCCCTGTGATTTTTTTGAATATAGGCCCGCTGTACAGTACTATTAGATAATGAAAATATACCAAATTATGTTTCGAAATTTAAACATCAATATGTAAATAGTAGGTCTTTTTTAAGAATATAAACGGTGAAGACCACTTTATAATTAATTTTTTTTAAAAGAAAGATTTTAACTGCAGTGTTTTCTTTATAAAATCAGTTTGAAACCCTAAGTGAACATGTAATGGCGGACATTGTGTGTCGATGAAATATCACTTCATTTGATTGGAGAAAATATACAAGTCACTGAAAGCATTTGTTGAATAATGGTAGTGAAATGCCTTGAATAGGGAAAAAACTTCTTTTTTAAAATTTATCAAATTGCGGAAAATGAAGTACACAAAGGTATTTACAATCAAGTCTGTGGCTACCTGGAACAAATCTAGTAATTACCACTCTCGTGCATTACGGGCAGTTTAAAAGAAACCAGACACCAAAGAAAATATATATATTCCAATTGTGATATAAAAACCAGTCATCACTCCTTGAATTTCAATGACGAACCAATCATCGATCCTTATTTTCAATGCTAACAAGTGGGTCGAGTTTCATAAAAATATTTAGTTCAGTAACAAATATTTGCGATTGGCTGTCCTGTGAATAAACTTGCAAGCAGTTCAGTCGACAGTGGTAGATATTAAAGATAATAATTGGGGGGGGGGAGAGAATCAATGCCATTCTTAAGCAGATGACAACCTTATATGATGGCCACAGAGACACAGCAAGCTACTGGTAAGATATCTCACATACCCATGCTGTCTAAGCCACGATTCAAAATCATATGGGCAGGTGTGAGATGTATGAATGATCTGTAAAAGCGAGTGCCTTAGACCTCCCGGAACACAGATGATATTGGAGAAATATTGATGCATTTGCGTAAATACCCATCCACAGCCTCCCCCCCCCAACGGTGATAAAGAGATATTATGCTTCCCAGTCCTCTGTGTTATCAGTGGGTACATGCATGGCCACAGTATTGGACTATATTCTAAATAGTTATGGAAAAAAAAAATCAATGCCACAGCGAGATTCTTTACTGCTCAGAATAATGCTCATGTAATTTGCAGAATTTACATACTTTACTAATGATTGCTGTATATAAATGGAACATTCCACATTTGCAAAGTGGCACGAGCTTGAAATCTCAACTCTAATTTCTACAATCAACACAAATTTTGTGGAGGTATAGAACAAGTTATTGTGCAAAGAAAACTTACAAGCTGGACATTTTAACAGATCACAAAGAAACTGGTCAGATTTTTTAAAAACATAATCCCAATGATCTTTGACCTTGGGGCATGATAGTGGCATTTGGCCGTATTCTGACAGGTCACAGGATGCTGTATAAACAACTTTCTGTCAAGATGTTACTTTTAATTTTGCATAAATTGAAGCTCTTAATATTGACAGCTCTTGCTCCTAGAACTGTTGTCTACTGGTCCTGGACCCTCAGTCCTTAAAATTTAGAAACAAGGACATTTTTTCTCCCTGAAATATGGCACCATACTTCCATTCTGAAAAACTACAGATAACTCTGTTCAGTTAATGTGATTGCTGAATGCAAGTTATCTTTCAACTTCAATGGGGTTTCAGATGTTTTGTAGACATATTTGTGCAACGAAGTTAATTGTACATAGTGTGATCTCTCAGACAAATGCCTCGATTAGCCTCATATTACCCGAGAGTACTAATTGCTGGACAAAAACTGACCAGTGGCATAGACTCAACAGATGTCAGACTCGTCATCCTGTTGTCATCATAGAGATGTGACTCTTTGTTCAGGTTTTCAATATCTGGTTTTTAATGTCAAGTTTACATCAGTGGGCAGGTGAATATAAAAAAATTTCTTTACCTGCTTAAATTTTCAAATTTTTAAATAAACACTCTAGGATTCTGAACACGGAAGTCCAGTGTCATATTTCTCGGAAAAGTCAAGAGTCAATATCAAGACAAGCATGTTCCTCGAAGGGATTGATGATCTATTGGCTGAAAAACTCCAGAAATTCAAGATAAGACTATTTTCTCCTGTTAATTGCCAAGTTTGAAACCATCTCAGACATTCTTCAGCACTAACAAATTTTTTAGATTAGCTGCTGTGGTGGACATACTGAATGTCTGATAATCATTTTGGACCAATAATGATAACAAGCTTTCAAGATGGTTGCCGTATTTGCTGTCAGACTTGCACCTGTTCCATTCAGTACCGTCCATCATCAAAAGTCTTTTTGTGAAAACTGAAAGGACTTGAGGGATTCTTTCAAATCCAAGTCAGCAAGAATTTTTGTATGAAAGTAATTACAGGCATCTAGAAATATCTGTTGGCATCTTTGCTTTGTATACACAGATCTGCATTGTTCTCAAGTACTGGTGACCCAAGGGCAAACCTGAAGTTGTGATTAAGTTCACTTGTGATGGCTCATTGAAAAGCAAAGATTCAGATTAAAATTGCTCGAAGATTACTGAAATGTCACTGTAAATGTAAAATCTATTAATAGAGAGCTAGGTGTGAAACTTAAAATTTCTCTTTTAAATCTTGTTACTTATTCAATAAGACTGCAACCACTTCTCAGTATTCAGAGGTTTAATTCACACAGAACAGTAGCGTGCCACTTCTGTCAAAAACTCTAGCCTACATAATAATCATCACAGTGGTTGTTTGGTTTACAAGTGTTTGCAGAATAATGGAAATTGTTTGCATTGTCTGTTTTGTAAACAGCCTGTTGGAAGAAAAGAGTCTTGATGGTGTACTGGCAGCAACAACAGAGTTTCTCTCTGACCCCATCACAAGTCTTGGACACATGGAAAATAGAAATCAACATGGTAATATTTGAAAATTGGTAAAGAACTCCAGGAATATTCAAAGAGAAATGCTGCAATGAGAAGGTTATCACACCAGTCTAAAAAAAATTTAAAAAAATAAAATGGGAACAAATGATGGGGGAAACAAAAATCATTTAAAAGATAAAAAACAGGTGAAACAAGGATCCGGGGAATATCTCAGACGAGTATGCATTAAATCATGCTGCATTTATTATTGGTGGTGACTAGTGCGGCAGTGGCATCTTCCATGTTCATGAGCTCAAGATGTGTAGAAGATTTTTATATTTTATGCAAACCAGTTGAATAAAAATGCACTCACCTGAACAAATTCCACTGTGCAACATCACATACTATTCATTTTCAAAGCTGGGGAGTGAACTTTTTCAGAATTTCATGCCATAATCTACATACTCCGCCAGGCCTAGTAATGCTTGATTTTACCCTGCTTGATGTATTTGTTACATACTGTACTACACCTGTTGGCAGTGACTGATAACTGTTTGATGTACATGTTCTATCAGCACTCACTGCATATGGTGAAAAATTAAATTTGGCTGAGCATAAATTGGCACCAAACTAATTTAATTGTTAACCCATGTCATAGCTGCCAACCCCCAAGTACAAAAATACTGATTGCTTCCGACAAAAATACTGATTTTCAGGACCAAAAACTGATTTTTAAAATTTTCATGCATATGTAACTACTTACAACATATACAACCATCAGTAAGGTAGGACAGTGCCTTGCATAATTATTTAATGTCAAAGATGCATGTGTTGCACACTTGCACCTTCTGGACGGGCACCCTGTTCCATTCGGGTGCCCATTCAGAAGGTACAAGAGTGCAACACACTCAGACAAAGGCTGTTGATAGGAGCCTTTTCCATACCTTATTTTTTTCAATTATTATCGACTCCAATGTACCAACTGTCACTGATAATCTCAATTCTGTTGAGTTTCTTACTGAACTGTTTTCATTCTATCATACCAGTAATCCTTTGTGATTTTACCGTCTGGAAAACGCATGCAAAATAAATCGCCAGCAACACTAGTAACTGTAAGAGGAAGGTTCATTTCTGAAAGAAATTTAATAAACCGAATTTCAATCGAATTATATCAAGGTTCTCCCTGGTATTTATATACATCCAAGTTCAGGCCGAGTTGTGTATGATGAAGCAGCAAGCTGATGTTTATTAGCTTTTTCGTGCTCTTGTATTTCACGTGCGCCTCCACACCCAACAGCGAAATCACATTACACAATTTCGAAAAAGTAAAGTCTTTTCCTTTATTTGACGATTTCACAAATCTAAACAAGACGGCACAATTGTCCTTTCAGTTCTGTTTTCTTGTCTTTTCTGGTGAAAATTCTGAATATTCTGCTTTCCTATTCAACATGATTAGAAGTTGAATATTACAAAGATGAGACACAGTGGTAGCGGTAACTGTTTGCGAAATCCAATATGGCAGATAAAGACAGGCACGGTGGCCTCGATTTCGAATGAACCAATCTTATTGTAGAATTGTATTCCTGTATACATGCGATAGATTTCTATCAGAATGGAACCGAGTGCCTGTTCTGAACTGAAAATTGCAAGGAAATTATTTATTATTTTGTTAAAATTAAAAAACATTTTTTGCAACAAAAAAAACGTACACTCGTATTCAGGTCCAAAATACGGGACAAATAATGGAAAAAACGGGACAGTTGGCAGCTATGACCAATGTAAATGAAATTTTTTTTAAAGATTAAAGATGTGCAGATTTCAAAGATTTCAACTTATTGTTAGGAAGGAAATACAATCCAAGAAGTCAAATTGTGTGATGAAATATGCCAGCTCTTTATATTTAACAATGACCAAGATTTGTATTTATATCCTTCATTTTTCACCTAATTCCTCTAATTAAAATCTTGTTACTTATTTAATAAGAATACAACCACTTCTCAGTATTTTGAGGTTCAATTCATACAGAATAGCCGTGTGCCACTTCTGTCAAAAACTCTAGCCTACATAATAATCATCACAGTGGTTGTTGTGTTAACAAGTATTCACAGAATAATGAAAAATTGTTTGCATTGTGTACAGCTTGTTGGCAGAACAAGTAGAGTCTTGATGGTGTACTCACCAAAATGACAGGGTTTCTCTTTGACTCCATCAAGAGAGTCCCAGACTCTCAGTAAAGAGGGTGAATCTATTTGACTATATTTGAAAATTGGTACAGAACTCTAGATGAGACCTTCAATGGTGAAGTCCAATGAAAGAAATCTGAAATGAGAAGGCTCTGCCACATTAGTATAAGAAAAAAAAGAAAATGTGAAAGATGAATATTGGGTGACATGTCCAAATTATTAGCCAATCAAACCATGTGAAACAAAACAAGGTCTCAAGACTATTTAGCAGTTTTAAACAACAGTTATATTCTGTTTACTCAAACCAGCTCCTCACCAATTACACATCCTTTCAATCTGAATCCAGCAATTCAACCGTTTTAAGTTAACGAAAGGCACTTTATTGATACCAGTGTCAGTTCCCTTTATCTATGGCTCAAATGGCTGTGATGGTTCTTTTAATTTGTGATTGATTAATATTTCACCATTCTGTCCCTTTTGGTAATTTCAGGAGAGACTAAATTCAGAAATATTAAAATTTCTGTGAGAATAAATTGGTTTGAAAACTATTCATTACCCAATGTTATGAAAATCTGTTGATGGTCTAATTCAAGCAAGTCAAAAAGAATGTAGATTTCAGCAAGTCCTAAACTTGTGAAAAATTCATTGCAACTTTGTGAAATATCAGTAAACATAATTTTTGGAAGAAAGTGCAACCAGAGAGGTCAAGTTATGTCATGAAATAGACCAGCTCCTTATTTAATGTAATGATTAAAATTTCAGAGATGCCCATTGCCAACCATGGGAAAAGAGGGTAAAAAATGTGCGATTTTTTGAAATCTTACGGACACTTACCACAGTAAGAAAAATTCCATGTGAAATCCAGAAGAATGATAAAGTCATTTAAAAACTTCATAAAACTGTCTATGTATAGTTATATAACAATATTTACAGCACACAGTTCTTTTGTATACTTTTAACTGTACTCCAAAACTGCTTCTGGTTCTTTTCGGCTTCACCAGATGCTCATTTTCCAATAATATTTCATGATAAACAGGGTGGGTTTACAACCCATGTCTGGGACACACGAAGGGTTTATAGAAACACTGTCAATTATAGTTCACAAACACACACAAATGAAGTAAAATTCTATTTTAAAAAACCAATAACAACAAAATACACGGTAGATCATGAGGAAAACACAAGCAAACAAAAAGAAGCATTCTGGATAATGGCACAAAACTGATGACACGAATTACCGGGAAAGACCAAAACAAACCATTCTTATTATTAATGCATGTTATATGATGGAAACTGATCTTCTGCCAGAAATTACCAAGACTGGAATTAGAGTACGTGTGTGATATAGATTTTTAATGTAGCTTTAACAAATTTTCATTCATATCACTATGATGTCTGCAGTGTAGCTGTTTATAGTGACGTCTAGCACTGGGGCATCATGCTGCAGACATGTTGCATGATGTCCCATCCAGTCACATTATCCTTACACGAGGCAGCTGTTAGTACCATTTTTATAAGTCTTTGGTACGACTCAGCCAGGGTTTGAACCCGCGACCTCCCACAACCGAGGCGGACGCTCTAGCCACTAGGCCACTGAAGCGGTCAAGATTAGAGTAAAAATAACTGAAAGTTATATGCTGGAAATTGACAATACATTACAAATTACTAGAAAAGACTTGAAAGGGCCAAGAAATGCTTGCATATATCTTTAACTTCTGCCAATTTTTTTCTGTTTATCATTTTTAGGAAAAATAATTTTGGTCCATGGTGGTGCGATTTGTGAACAGGTTTGGCAGTCTGGGACATTCACGCCCAATCTAGGATGATGTGTATTTCAGAGATTTACATTTACATTATTCATTGTTCACCTGATTTCATCTTAGTATTATAAAATCTTGCCACTTGTTGAATAAGAATGCAACCACTTCTCAGTATTCAGGATTACCTCACACAGAGTAGCTGCAAGCCACACCTGTCCAAAATTCTAGCCTACATAATAATCATCACAGTGTTTGTTGGATTTACAAGTGTTTGCAGATTTATGGAAATTGTTTGCATTGCCCTGTTGGAAGAATGGGTATAGTCCTTATGTTAAACTTACTTTTCTCTCTAACCCCCCATCCAGAGTCCCAGACTCTTAGAAAAGTGTATGACTGCTTGGCAACATTTGAAAATTTGCAGACCTCAAGAAGAGACCTTCAGTGGTGAAATCTGAAGAAAAATACTGAAACGAAGAAGGATCTGCCAGAAGAGTCGGGAAACAAAATGTGCAATGTGAATATCTGATGGGGGAAAGTAATCATTAAATGTATTTGACAAAAGAAACCTGCAAAACATAATAAGGATTTTGGCGACATCTCGGACAAGTTCATATATTAAAGTATGCTTTATTTAATATCACTGGTGACCAAAGAGACAAAGCTTGAAATAAGCAGAATTTCTTTGTTTTCCACTATACTGTTTGTCTAATTTTATTCCTGAAGAGAATCAATTCAGAAATGTTGAAATTTCCATCACCATAAATTGGCCATCTTTGCTAGCCTAGGTTCCACTATGTCAACCCTATCCACACATTGGCAGATCAAACAGATATTTCAGTGCTTTGTGCTAGTGACATCTAATAGATTTATGAGCTGCCTCCTTTAGTATGTAATGCCAACGAACCAACAGCAGGTAAGAGCAGTGCACTGTACATCAGCCAAAAATGGTGCAGGCAACAGTCTTCAAATGGATACTTTTAAAGTTTAACGTCAAAAGCATGACTGCACACCAGAGAAGCCATTACAAGTGTATTCGAGTGAAAGGTACTTGCACAAACACAGACCGGCAGAGGAAAATAGCTTATTGAGTCCATTCAAGTTGTGTGCTCCACTTTTCTCAATCATGTAGGAACTGTTCAAATTTGAAAAACATAATTTTGACTGCATCCGATGAAATTCAAAGACCTGAAGCACAGAAACATCTGCTCGATCCGACAAGTTGTAGATAAGGTTAACAGATCACAACCTTGGCTAGTGAAGATATAAATTAGCAGTATTTGTTAACCCTGTTAATGAAATTTTTGCAAAGGTCTAATTAAAAATTCAAAAAGAATGTGTAGATTTCAGAGAGAAGTAAAATTATATGAAATATACCAGCTCTTTATTTAATACGATGACGAAGACCTACATTGATATCCTTCACTGTTCACTTTATTCCTCTTTCTCTTTACATTACAATCTTTTTAATTTATTTAATAAGACTGCAACCACTTCTCAGTATTCAGAGGTTTAATTCACACAGAACAGTAGCGTGCCACTTCTGTCCGAAACTCTAGCCTACATAATAATCATCACAGTGGTTGTTGGGTTTACAAGTGTTTCCAGACTAATGGAAATTGTTTGCATTGTCTCTTTTGTGTACAGATTGTTGGAAGAACAGGTAAAGTCTTGATAGTATACTAAAAAAAATGACAGGGTTTCTCTTTGACTCCATCATGAGAGTCACAGACTCTGGAAAGCATGGGAATATACTTGGCAAAATCTGAAAACTGCTACAGAACTCAACAAATTCCATGGTGAAATCCAATGATAAAATCTAAAATGAGAGGGCTCAGCCACACGTGTCAAGAAACAAAATGTACAAATTGAATATTTTGATGGGAAGAATTTTTTAAATATGTATAAATAAAACAAGCAAGCAAAAGAAGGATTTTGGGATCTCTCCAAAGAGTCGATGTTATTATGGGATGATAAATTATTTGGTGACGAGCGACAAGCATAGTAGCATTCCGTCACTCAATAAAGCCCATCGCCAACTGCACAGCCTTTTAATTTTAATCCATCAAGTGAATGATTTTAAATTAATGAAAACCACTTTCCTGACATTAGTGTTGGCTTCCTTTATGGTCTAAATAAATTGCAGTGATGGTTCTTTAATTTATAACTAGTTTATTTTCCACCATTTTTTTGGTCTGTTTGATAATCACAGAAGAAACCAGAGTTTAGCAACCATACATTTTCACAAGGATAATTTGGCTTGAAATAAATTTGTTAACCAATGTAAATGAAAATTTGTTGAAGATCTAATTCATGCAAATCAAAAAGAACGAGTAGACTTCAGCAAGTTCTAAACTTGTGAGAAATATGTACGCCTCAACACTGTTAAATATTTGACAAAAGAATCTTTGGAGGGAGGTGCAACCGGAGTTCAAATTATGTGACAACATATACCAGCTCTTTATTAATACGATGATACAGATTAACCTTTATATAATTTACTGTACACACAATTCATCTTAATCTTTTAAATCTCGTTACTTGTTTAATAAGAATGCAACCACTTCTCAGTAATGAGGTTCAATTCATACAGAACAGCTGTGCCACTTCTGTCCGAAACTTAGCCTACATAATAATCATCACAGTGGTTGTTGGGTTTACAAGTGTTTCAGAATAATTGAAATTATTTGCATTGTCTGTCTGCGAACAGCTTGTTCGAAGAACAGGTGTAGTATTGATATACTTGCCAAAATGACAAGGTTTCTCTTTGACCCCATCTCGAGTCCCAGACTCTCAGAAAATAGTAAAAATTTACCTGACAATATTTGACGAGACCTTCAGTGAGGAAATCCAATGAAAAACATTGATTTTGGGATTTCTCCAATGAGTCTATGTATTAAAGCATGCTGCATTTACTATCGGTGGTGGCAAGCTAGACACTACCCTATTCCATTCATCAGAGTTTGAAATTCACAGAATATTTTTTCATTTTATGCAAATCAATGGAACAAAAATGCACGGTTCAAAGCAAATCCCCTAGCTAGATAGCAACTATTCATTTTCAAAGTTGGGCAATTACAATTTTCATAATTTTCATGCCATAATTGCTTATCCACCAATTGATGTCCTCCTGGTGCAATAAATGCTCAAATCTACACGTATTTATTTACATCCTGTATCACACCTAGCTGTGGCCATTGATAACTGTTGCATGTGCATACACTGCATTACTGAAAGGCTGCATACTAGGGTGGAGTGACCAAATTGTTGGCAAATCAAACTATGTGAAACAAAGCAAAACCCGAGACATTAAGTTTGAAATGGCATAGTTGTACCATGTTTACTAAAACCAGCTTATCACTAATTACCCTTTCGATTAGACTCCACCAAGTCAATCCTTTAAAATTAATGATAGCCACTTGCTGATATTAATTGCAGTTATGGTTCTTTTATTTGTAATTGATTTATTTTCCATTATTCTATTTGGTAATCTCGGAAGAGACTGCATTCAGAAATTTTATTTCTGTGAGAATAAAACAGAAATTTTGGGAAATCAAATGTAACCTAAGAGGTCAAATTATGATATAGAATATACCAGTGCTTTATTTAATAAATTAGGTTTTACTTCAAGATGATTCATTGTACAACTAATTCACACTTCTCTTTTAAATGTTATATTTTTAAATAAGAATGCAACCACTTCTCAGTATTGAGGTTCAATTCATACAGAACAGCAGTGTGCCATATCTGTCTGAAACAGCCTACTAATAATCATCACAGTGGTTGTTGGGTTTACAAGTGTTTGCAGAATAATGGAAATTGTTTGACTTGTCTGTTTTTGTATACAGCCTGTTGGAAAAACTGGTGTGGTCTTAATGGTATACTTCCCCCAACAGGCTGGAAAAACTGGTGTAGTCTTAATGGTATACTTCCCCAAATGACAGGGTTGCTCTTTGACCTGTCAGTAGACTCTCTGGAAAGTGTATAAATCTACCTGGGAATATCTGAAAATTGGTAGAGAAATCTAGACGAGGCCTTCTATAGTGAAATTGCTAAGAAAAATGCTGAAATGAAAAGGCTCTGCCACAGGAGTCTTGAGTAGTCCAACAACAGCCCTGCCAACCCTAACAAGTCAATTTTTTCACAAGTTTTGACCTTTTTCATTAAGGTGCAACATAATATTATGTACCACTATTCTCAAGCTGGAAAACGTGCACATAGAAGTCCAGAAGTGTAATTCAAGACTTGCGTCCCGATGGTAAATATGTTCGACTCAAGTTTTTCAAGTTTATTTTAACCTTAATTACCTCCTGTAATGATTCACTAACTGCAATTCCAAACCCTATGAGCTCAATTCTTTCCTGACATCTCTCAACTTGACATAATCCCTAAAGAAATGAAGTGGCAACATCACTCGTCTTTCCTGCCATGTGAATACTTGAATAAACACGTGACGTTCACTAAACAAATTCCTTAATTCCCCCCTCCCCCTGGAAACTGAATATTCCCTTTTATTCTTCGTACTGTACTATTCAAACTTTTTAAGAGGTTTATTGTCCCTTTCATCCTGGCTGTTTGCTTGTTGGATGCCATTTTAAAAAATCCCAAAGAAAACCAAGCAATAGCTTGATCATGACGACGTTTTGCATCACAAAAAATGTACAGTTTAAAGCATCCAAGTACTCTAGTAAAGTAAGTCTGGGCCCCTGAAGGAAGCCATGAATGCAGAATTGGATTAAGCTGAAGTATGTTTCTTTGACAAAACGAATAAAAATGTATTACTATCGAAGGGTTTTGATAGCTTCATTGCTTTTAAGAAACTCCTCATCCTATTAAACAATTTCTGCATTCCTGGCTTCCCTCACATTCCAGCCGAGATGTAGGCCCATGCAACTCGAATACACATCAAATCAAATGTTATTTTTGTTTTGTGCTAGGTCTTACTGCCCAAACAACAGCCTTGTGTAGCATATTCTAATATTAATCTACATCGGAAAGAGCCATCCAAAATTTCAAGAATATCTCACACACCTGGCAGCATATATTCAAATTTTTCGACAAATTAAAAGTCCTCTTGGTTTAGGTGAAATTTACTTACTCTGATGCCTTTTTTTTAAAAAATAAATTCAAATTCTTACTCAAGCAAATGCACAAGTTTCAAGTTCTGCTGACCTAAATTACAGCTGGTTGGTATGCGATGGAAGTTGGGAATGCAGAAACTGGATAAAAGGATGATACACATCTATAAACTTTCTTCAATATTTGTATATTTTTATTCATTTCATTAAAGAAACATTCTTCACCCTAATCAGATTTCAACATTTCTGGCTTTCATCGATTTCCAACCAGCTTAATGGAACATGAAAATGTGTCCATTTGCAACTGTCCGATTTTGATTCCATCAGGATAAAAATAGAAAAAAAAGTATGATCAATTAGATCTAAATTTGTGGAAGAGTGCAAGATATTCCTGAAAATGTTACCTCTCCGTCTGCTGTCAGTTGACTTGGGTACATGCTACACGGCTTTTATTTAGACAGTTAGATGTAGCACCAAAACAAAAATATCAGGTGATACGTCTTACGTTGTAGAACTAAGGTTATGGCCGAATGCCTTCATGGGCGGAAACAGCAGCTAGAAATTGAGGGACATTTACGGGATAGTGTTTTAAAAGTTACCAAGTTTGCATCTTTTTTAGTATGATAGACTGGGCCCGGTGTCACCGCAGTATCAGAGGTATTATTATCACTTGCAATGATTATTTTTCTTCAAGTATTTGTTTTTCCCCCCAAGATTATGCCTGCCTCATTCGTGGTTTACAATTTTTCTGAAATGCCATCGTGTCCGGTTGACTGGCGTCTGTAAATACAAAAAGTAGTCAATTAAACAAAAATGATGAATAAATATAATGTCTTGATCAATTTAGTGTCAACATGTTTACAAGAACTGACAATGTATGTGATATTGCTGACGATGACACTAGATTTTGTATCTCATGCCGTGTTACGCCTGATGGTACATTAACACATTACTAAGATTCCAAATGCGGAAAAGGTTTAATTTCCACGAAAATATCGTCATATAATGAATTTATGTAAATTCAGTTCTAAGCGGGCTATATATTGCGAAAATATACATATGTTATTACATATTCAACATGCTAATCTTACTAACCTCCAGTTCACACATTCCTTCTGGTTCCTCCCGCTGCACAAGCACGTTGGCCAAAGGTAACCGGTGATGGTATATTTTGATTCGTTGTTATTTTATCTTATTGTAGGACTTCACAGGTCTTGAATTTACAGGTACGTCGAATATGCAACTCTCCAAATCTCATGTAAATTTGATATCAAATATAATATTCCTATTTATGTCATTTAATACACGACTGATGTTCACGAGCATTCAATATGAGAATTATCTTCTAAGTCATATTTCTACATTGACACCGCAATTGGGAAAGATGAAGTTAGAAATAATTTTCCGAACCTAGAATAAAACTTTATGTTGTGACAAATAATATAAACCACTCTTCCCGCCTCAAAAATAAATATTTTAATTATTTCTTATTTGTTGTTAAAATCAGGTAAAAAAACCCAATAAAAATTGAAATTTTAAGATGTATGTGTTTGTTCAAAATGGGTTCACAAAATCCATCCGGAACACCATAGCTATTTTGAGCAATAAAACCAGCGGCAGGGCACGTTCGCGCAATTTCTTGAGAAAGAGCGCAAACAACAATGGATTCCGGGTTTGCGTTATTCCAAGTTGGATCCCAACAGCAACAATAAAAAAATTAGAATGGGTTAACACCCTCGAAAGAATAACATCTCTGCTACAAGGATTTGTTTTTATTTGGTGATAAAATGATACCTGGAGAAAACCGCACGCTTTAAGAACTTATAGCCAGGAGTTCTATGGTAGCGCGGTAACGATCGGCGAACAAATTATATCTAGGTGCTATGGTATCGCGGGTCTTTAAAGTTAGCGATCAGCGAATAAGTAAATAAATACACTTACCTAAGTGCCGGATTTAGACATAGCGAGGCTCTAAGCTATGGGAAGCTGTAGAGGCCCTATTTGGTATAAAATAAATTTGAGAGGCCCCTTCAGACTTGTAAGGCCCAAGCTGTAGCTTGTTCAGCTTATGCCTAAATCCGGCACTGACTTACCTTCAAGATACGCTATGTGTCTATTTGTTGTTCTTTGCTATTTATTAAAATGCATTTTATTTCCAGTTTAAATCAGATGATTGCGGAAAACGAGCCAGTTATTCAATGGGAGTTACTCTGATGTAGTAATAACGAAACAAGATCTGTACGATGTCATATACTTGTCCTAACGTTGGGAACTTGTTGATGCACAAAGTGTAAAGCAACTTGAAAAATGGATGCAAGTTACATGGCCTTCATTTTGTCACCTGTGCCCTCCAATAACAGAAACGTATCGGAGAGAATTCTTTAGCCACCTGTGACGGAGTACTGGCGGTGAGAAGGAGCCCACCAACATGAGAACATAAAGGTATATGTCGACCACAGACTGTTTAAAGAACTACGTGTATTCCAAAGAAAAGTAATCAGTAGCGTACAACAAAGTTTTAGAGACACTACCTTTCAATTGAGAAGCTACCAGAAAAGAACATTAACCTACTTCACATTTTTACGTGCTATATTTGATTCCCTGCTTCTTAACAAATATGGTAATCATGTGATCTGACTCTTATATAAATTGGACATTGTCAGACGACAAACTGATTAATCAATTTGTTCCAGTTATATCAATTTTAAGAAGATAATAGATTCCATTTGAAAACATCGGTTACGGCCATGTTTGGAAACGGTGAAATTCGTGGTTGCATTTGTAAAAAATAGTGGCATATTCTCCAGCAATCCCGACATTTTCCCCCGAGATCGACTGGTCATGCAGAACTAGTAAGTCATGTCCATCCAGTGTATACATGCTAAGCACACGACTTCGAATTACAGCGAACCAGCGATATCGCAGGAAGTGACTGTACTTCATTTTTGCGATCTTTTCTTAATAATGGATTTAGTGCAGAACGAAATGATTTTAAATCGTGCGTAAGAAAAATGTGAGGAGTTCTTTGTTTAAACACACACACCTAAAAGGCAATTATTCGCGACATTTGGTTCATCATACATCCATATTCTTTTGGAAGGTCATTAATCACACGCCCCGAGAAGAAAATACGGCAAAATCAATATTAAAGCACGTGGAAATTATGGACGACATCAAATTAAAGGTGAGCTCCATTACATTCAGGATTCCTTGTCCCACGTTGTGATGTCGCAATGAAAGCTACGCATGTTGATAAACAAATTCGTTAATCTGATTGAAATCAAATTTCCACTATCCTTCACGTACAGAACAGTGGAGATCTGATTTTAATCAGTGACAAAAATTCGAACTACCCTAAATCGTGGCGATTAGACCCCACGTACTCTTTTCTTGGCCCAATTTAGTACCTGACCACCACTGTAAAAGTCCATAGCGATCAGTAATTTTCTTTGGGGAGTTTCTTGATGCCAATTATTTTATTTAAACATATTGTCACAATCATAACGAAAAGAGAGAGAGAGAGAGAGAGAGAGAGAGAGAGAGAGAGAGAGAGAGAGAGAGAGGAACAATGACAGTAATCACGATTTGAAATCGTCCTGTAGCAGTTATATATTTGCATACATGATGTAAAATTCTATATTTTTTATTTGCATCGCAATTTCCCAAAGCAGTAAATCTAAGCTAATAGTTGCATGTGATATTGAAATTAATGTTCTAATCAACTCAGTTTGTTGTCTGCTGTGCTTGGGGCAGAACATGAAGAAATGCGTGATGGTTTCGAACCCACCGAAAGAACAAAAAGGGGTGTCAGCAAGTTGAAGACGGTAAAGATCAGTTTTTAATGAATTTACATTATGTCGTAACCTGGTATGGATAAAAATGCAGGGTTCGATTAATATAACATGGCGTTTTTTGCTAGACACTTTTTATGCACATAAACACGTTTTCAAAAAGCGCTGTAACACATACTACACTGAGTATCCTGTTCGAGATTGTACCACAAAGATCTTGTTACGGGTATACAAGATATGTGGTAGAATTTAGCCTGAAATTGCAAATGACCATATTATTTGAACGTCCATGTTATAATTTGTTTGTTCGGAGAGAGGAGAAATGAGTAATTCGGTGAGATAGTCTGGAGTTTGGCACGTTTTAATGTTGTAGAATGCTAATAATTGTCTTTTTCTTCTAGGCTGCAGATTTTCCCACTCTGTTTCAAAATAGAGAGATTGCCTACAAGTGTATTTTGAAATCCTATGACTATTCTTGCCTGAAATAAGTTATATAAAGTTTGTA
The DNA here is from genome assembly GCA_016617855.1 of Megalonaias nervosa. Lineage (NCBI taxonomy): Eukaryota > Metazoa > Mollusca > Bivalvia > Unionida > Unionidae > Megalonaias > Megalonaias nervosa. The sequence goes on along the minus strand of JAECUM010093743.1, from coordinate 43,511 downwards.
TAAAATTTGCCTGCTAAGCTGGTATTTTAGTTTTCGAAGATCGGCTATTCGAGATGATGCTGTTTTTAAAATGCTGTTAATGTGACAAGTCCAGTTTGTGTTTGATGCAAGTAATAATCCTAGATGGATGAGGATCCACATATTTAAGATCGATATTATCAAAAACAAGTTCAAGATTATTTGTTACGTTTTTGTTCGTGAAAAGCATATCAACTGTCTTAGACTTTAAGAGCCATTTCTTGGACCAGTTATGAAGTTTTTCAAGCTCATTATTCATTACAAGCTCTATTTCAGCACAATAAGGGGATGAATAATGCAGAGATAAGTCATTTGCAAAAAAGGCGAGTGAGAGAGCTCATGCCATCGGCAATATCGTTTATATAAATTAAAAACAAGAGTGGCCCAAGCATGGATCCTTGTGGCACACCAACATTATAATCATTTCCCGTGAATACACATCGTGCAAAAGGACAGTTTGTTTTCTGTTACTTAAATAACTTTAAAACCATTTATCAGATTACCTGAAAGACCGTATTCGTTCAATGTAAATAAATAATCCTCTGTGCCTGAACCGATCAAAAACTTTTGATAGATCACAAAATACAACAAAAAAAATTGAGATTGTTCTAATGAATTGCCTATACTATGATACGTTAAAATAACTTGAAAAACAGTGGAGTGACCAGGAAGAAAGCCTGACTGATACTTAAAAAATATCGTTTTTATGAAAGAAATTATATACTTGTTTAATAATGCATCTTTCAAAGATTTTTTGGGACAGAGCTAAGTAGAAAGATTGGTCTGTAATTGACAGTCTCGTGTGGATCGCCCTTTTTAGGAATAGGAAGAATGTGCGCAAAGTTCCATGTATCTAGAAATGTATTTTCCTTCAATGATCGATTAAAAAGCATTGCTAGTGGTACTGATATTGTTTCAATAACGCATTCTATGACTTACACCATAAGGCCCAGTGGCTTTATTGGCAGAATGGAATTATTATTGTCTTTAATTTCTTTTTCAGTAATTTCGTTTAAGGAATCGGAGCATAATTTTTTGAAAAATAGGGAGAGGAACATTACTATCATCAATAATTGAAATATGACAGTTAAGATTCAGACCATTCGAAACTCATGACTGGAATAGACTGCGGTTAAACAAAATAAGTATTGAATTTTAAGCAACAATTTATATTTAACTTAAGATGACCTATATTACTTTTATTATAATACGATGGAAACGTCACAATGAAACAGACCCAAACCGACTTGCATGGTTTTTGATTAGATTTAAATCTGCCAACAAGCAGGTCTCCACTTTTTTTCTTTTGACATTACTGGTAGCAGTGTTCTGTTCTAACAGGGATTAGTACTAAAACATTATGTGTTTTGAAGAATTTAATGCAGTGGGTCAAAAGGAGTGGGATTTTACTTACTATCCGCATACAAGGTCAGTCGAAATGATTTTATTATTTACTAGCGAGTTTCCGGTAGTCAGAAGTGATGGGAGGCTGAAACAGCGTAAAACTTCAGTATGGAATAAGGCCCGACAGCTTTGGTCTCCGCTACCAGTAATGTCGAAAGCGGGGACCTACTTGTTGGTCTACGATAGCATATAATAGATAGGATGTAGTCAACGTACTCGTAAATCGATGCGCATATAATATACACACTAAATATAAGGGAACCGCTGTGAAGCAAATACTGGCAACTAGTCCGAGTTTCCTCTGACCCTTGTCACCCCATTTTTAATATTTGGACATTTATGTTGGGGTGTACCCTTGCCACCCCATTTTTAATATTTGGACATTTATGTTGGGGTGTACATTAAAAATGGGGTGGCAAGGGTCAGAGGAAACTCGGACTAACTGGCAACCAGCCCAGAGTTAGAGAAAAAAAGTTATTGAACTCGAATCTTAAAACGATGATAATGTTCCGAATGATCATGCAGCCACTCGGAACATCTCCAGTCCTTTCCATCGTAAATGGAAAGGTCCGCCGTCTTTTTTCAGTAGTGAGATCAGGCGACACACTTGAGTGAAGTGTAATGTAATGGAACACAGTTGGTATTGTTTGGTAGAGAAATATCGCTAAATACAGCTGGTTTTGGGGTAGGGTGGATTGGTTTGTTGGTTACACACTTTTAGCTTTGCAACTCGAATAATCTACTTTATTTTTTAATGCATTTGCCAAAATACACTATCCATTCGTTAGTTTCACACCTACTGACAATAGACCAACAAGTAGGTCTCCGCTTTTTCTTTTTTTTTCTGACAGCGGTCAGAAAAAAAAAAAAAGCGGAGATCTACTTGTTGGCCTACTACTGACAAGTGACATGTCAAACGTACTCAAAGGAGCTTTAATTTCGATAGTGTTAACGTTTTTTATTTACCCCTGGATGATACCCTCAGGGAGAAAAAAAAGAATATTTAATGTCAAGTTCCTGTATATACGTGCACGTCTAGAATATATTACTGCATTATACAAAAACGATGTCAGGGTAACGTTTCAGTTTTCAAAAATTTCCCATAAGGCATGAATGCTGTCTGAGGTTCACCCTTTGCAGTGAAAACTGCCTTTTTATGATATCATACGAGCTAAATAAAATCCTCCATGGCCACTCTAATTGTAAACCAACAAGTTTTCTCCCTTTTTTTTTCCTTTTTTTTCCTGACATGTCTGCCAAGGTATACTTGTGCTAGAGTGAACACTGCATGACTTTTAGACTACTTGTATGAAGTAAGTCGTGCTTTTTAATTGAAAATGGAATATATTTTTAAATCGTGTTCAGTATTCTAGTTTGTAGACTTAAATGCTGCAATGATTCCAATCATTAAAATACTGAACTTTAATTTGATGTGAACAAAAGTAACTAATGGTGCCATACGATTCCACTAACACCTGTTAGTGACAAACAGGATTGTTATAATGCAACTTAAATGTATGCTTTGTTAGATGAAGAAACATAAATTTGTTTCATATTAAGGACTTGTTAAGAACACAACATCAACTTCTACTACCACTACTGGTACACTTCAAATTATGGGTAACCATTAACTACCAAACAGATCAGGCCTAAGTTGCTTTGCTGTGAAGTTGTAAACAGAACTGTGCATGTAGACACAGTATATTCAAGGTCAAAATTATAATCCAAATTTCCTCTGACCCTTGCCACCCCATTTTTGATATTTGGACATTTTTTGGGGGTGTATGGTCAGAGCCCATATGCCTATTGAAAAAGTAGGAATTCGCTGATACCATTTGGTGTTGGCATAGGGTAGCTACTACTACCAGGCCTAGCAAACTTAAAGGACCTTACATTGAGCCATTCCTCTGTTAAATCGATAGGAAGATCATTTATCTTCTCAAGAATTGCAAGTATAACCCGGTTTTGTCTTTAATCCACTGTTAAACAAGATGGAAAAAAATGAAAAATCAATGTCTATGAAATTTAACATGGTTCACTACGTTTTGCATTGCTAGTCACATTACAACCCAAATCTCACTGCCAATATACATGTCACAGGTCAAATAGTCACATGATAACAACAAAATTGGTCTTGGATTTGGCTAATATGGGTATGTGAGAAAGCTTGCCAGTAGCTTCTCATGGGTCGGTGGTTCTTTCCGGGGTTTTCCCAGGTTCTTCCTCCACCATTTATACTGGCCGCCTTGTATAGCCTATCTTGTGCTGAAAAATGGCATTAAACCCTACAACAACAACAACAAAATCATGTTGCCGTGTGGTTTCGTCAGGATCAGTTTGGCTTTTTCCAGTATGCTACCACAGCAACAGGTTTCTGGCTGGTGTCATCTCAATAAATATGATGAAAATTATATGTTTTTTTATTTTATTATAAACATTACATGACTTTCATTCAATATTTTTGAGTTTTTGCTTCAGCAACATTGGAAAATTGTTGTACCATTATGGAATGTGCATGCTGTGGCAAATAGTTTCAGAAAAAAATAAAGGATTTAAAACAATAGTCATTCATTCTAAATTTAAAGGTGGAGCTAGTGCGGCAGAATTACTGGATAAAATATTCCTTGACATTCACACCTTAAAAACATGCATTCATTTGTACTGAATGCAGCTAGACATTAAAATCACTGGAAGTAAACAAGAGTTACCTTGATGAAGTTGAAAAGAAGTTCAGAAAAATACAAAAATCAGGATCATATATCGGAAATAAGATTTAAACCATGTCTTCATACTGCAGAAATGCTGTGGAAGCAAAGGTTATTTCAACACCAAGAAAAGTATACCAACCAGAGTTGATGTCAAGAAAATCTTTGGCACAAGAAAAGGTAAGTAAATAAATAACTACACCAAAGACATCTGTCAACATCCTGGATAACCATTTCTAATTATAATTCAGAATAACGATATTAAATTTAAAATAACATCTTGAAGTTCATAGTTCCATTTCTTTAAAGAGGATGATGAAACAAACCTATAAGCAGGTCATTCACCCATCTACATCTATGCATAATTATGTTTGAGTACATTTTAGCCAAGACTTTCTTTTTTCTTAAACTAGGTATCACTCACTGTGAATAACGATATCATTGGGAGGACAATACAACTTTTGGCCAACTCATGATACAGAAATTGTCTACAAACAACTCTTTAAAGATAGCAAATCTGCCAAGATAGCTGCTGTGTATGTCAGTCGTGACAAAGTGAGGCAGGAGATCTGCAGGTTTGTAAAAATGGTTTCCAAAAGTGGTTTCAGACATGGATTGTCATCAGTTTTGGAATTTGAATGGGACAAAATGATGTATGATGCCAATAAATGTTGCCCCAGTTTGCTTGAGTTTCTGAAAGCTAGCATTACCACAACTATGCCCTAAAAAAGGACCGGAAAAAAGGTTGTCTCCTTAGTACCTGTCACTGGCTTCCTCATATGTACAGTCAGCTTTATCAGAATCAGGCACAGTATTATCCTATAACAGTTGTTTTCAATCATTATGTGGTTGGGTGGTTGTAAGAGAAAGGCGACACAATCATTCAGTTATAATTAGCAATCGTTACCTAAATTTTATTGTGTAAGAGTTATTTTTAAAAAAAAGGTTACCCATAGGTTTTGACCAAAATATAAAATACAGCATACATACTGTGCAAATTAATTACCATATTTTCAAACTTTATTTCCAACAGATATATGTTTGTAATTTTTTGGTAAATATTATGAATATTTATGAATAAATGTAGTGGTAATTTAAAAATAAAAATTATTTAGTACTTGGATAAGTAACAGCAAATTATAAAATATAAAGTTGAGCCACTTTAAACATTAAGCATAATATATTGATTTCTCCCCTGACCTTTTTCATGATACCTCTTGACTTATTTTTCATTGTATTGAGCAAGGTATAGTATAAATCTGTATTCTTTATGCAGAATGCCACAGCGTTTAAATGTCATTATTTATCAAACATAATTAGTATTCTATCATTTCATAGTGATACATAAGATTGTATTGATGATCACTGTATTGGAATCATAAGAAACTGGGGGTGAAGCATCAAATGCAAACATTTGTTTATGTAGATTTTGTCTTTCTTTTTAAAAAAAATAATCCTTTGTATGTAAAAGTTTAACATCTGTTTCTAATATTTGGGAATGCACTCATTTTCAGGCATGAACTTGTCACGGGAGAATTAGTTTATTGTATTCAACAATAGCAAGTTGTATTCAGAGTTGACTTGTGTTGACTTCTTTTGCTTAAATGTTCTCATCGATAGACTAAGATTTCTGCAGTATTGCCATATATCCTTTTGCATATGATTCAACTGTACTTTTGTTATAAACAAGTGTTTGGTAGTTTCCAGAGACTTGGATGGTGCCAAAGTATTGGTACCACAAGATGAAGAATAGATGGTCTGTGGCAAGATTTGGATAGGTTAAGCAGTACAGAGATAAATTGTCAGGAAAGGAACAAGGTATCGACCATTGTGAACATGATATAATTTTACATAGGTAATGTCCATGATATATTGTTGCATATTAGATTGTGTATTCATACCAACTTAGTAAATGAGAATCATACTAATTGTTTCCATTTCAGTTTTGATAATTCAAAAGAGAGATTATGAAAAGAATTAGAATTGTTGTGTGTCATTCATAACAAGTATGTGTCATTTTTTACACCTATATTTGTCTCTGTTTAAATGTTTGCTTTATGATACTTATTGTTGAGCTCACTTTAGTATATATACAGTTCTATAACACATCATCCAAGTCCTGGTTATATACGGTCTCCACTTTAGCTTATAAGTGAGATATGTAAGTCACTTGGAAAAGTAAGGGATAGCAATTTTCTAAGAGGAAGACATAACTTTTAGTATTATTAAACAGAATAGGCAATATGGCATTAAAATTATACACATACATGTACATTCCTTCTTTTAGAAAATGGAGATGAAACTTTGGATTATCTGCCTGAGTTTGAGTCTGTTTGGGAAGATGAAGAGGAGGCTGAGGAAGAAGAAGAGGAATCTAGTTCAGTCCAAGAAAGTGGCTAGTTGACTAGTGTGGACAGTGCTGGATTTAGACAAAGCGAGGCCCTAAGCTATGGGAAGCTGTAGAGCCCCTATTTTGTATGAAATAAATTTGAGAGGCCCCTTCAGACTGTGAGTTCAGACTGTGAGGCCCTAAGCTGTAGCTTATTTAGTTTATGCCTAAATCCGGCACTGAGTGTGGAAGGTATATTCTGATGAAATGAATAATTAAGTCGTTTGAGTCATATACATGCAGACCTGAAATTTACTGTTTCTATATTTTTTATAATAATAATGTTTCTCATCTTACCATCATCATCACATTTATAATAATTTTTCTGAAAATGAAACCAAAAAGTTTAAAAATAAAATAACTGCAAGTTTCTGTCACTCATATAAACATACATACCACTTCTGGCGTAATCATTGAGTTTTTTTTTCCCACCAAATTACATCTTATGCTAGACTGTATATGGATTGTGCTTTTTTGTACAGTAAAAAATAAAAATAAAGTAATAAAACGTTTTTGTCATTTTTATTATTATCTCTTTAATCCCACTCATTTAAATTTGAGAATATTCTTAAAAAGGTGACTGCTGTGTAAGAATAGCATAAGAGTACTTTCCTTATTTGCTATTTATAGCAATTGTATATGATCCATTTCTAAGAAAACAGACATGTTTCTTCATATGTGAACTTTGCCTCACAGATTCATTTCATTGATAAGCCAGATAGTTAGTGAACCAGTCTGTACTTTTAAAGAAAATGGTGCCAGATGTTAAGTGAAATGCTTTACAGTGTGAGTTATGAATATTATCTGATGGAAAATTTTTAGAGCAGACGGATCTTTTCAAACTTAAAAACATGTCAGATTGGGAAAAACAAATCAACACTGCTTTACAAACTTTAAAAGAAGAATATGAGAATAATGTATTTCAGCACTCTGAGCACCTGACTATGATCATTACAGTATTCCAGATCACGATCATGCAGCAAAAGTTAACATGTAGACTAGTTAAAGTGAGTGCTGAATATAGATAATTTTTCAGTATATTTTGTGTTTGTATTCTCATTCTAATCCATAATGGATTTTGCCCTTATTACCAACTGATTATGCTTTACAAACATGTTTAACTATCTGTTAACTGTAAATATATGTCAATGTAAATAAATTTAAAGAATTAAAGAATAATACCTGGCATTTGTAAATACATCTGGACATAGATTTGACTGTTCATTCTAAGTCAAACTCTGATCTGAGACGATCAGATTGCTGGCTTATGCACTTAAGTTATGTGCAGAATGAGGTTGTTTTAGCTAATTTATGACCAGGTAACGCGTAAGCCTTTATTCAAAGATCAAAATACAATAAACAAAAAGATCCAATAAAATGTTGCTTCTTCATAAAAGTTTATATTTCTTATTGCTTCCATTGGGAATCCTAAACAAAGACAAATCTACTACAGTAGGTATGATTGAGATAAAATAACCCCAGTCAATTAATAATGATTTTTTGTCCTTTTAGTGTCCTTTATATACAGGTTTCATGGTACAGTAGAACCTGTTATGAGAGACTGCCCCTTTTCCCAACAAAAAATGGTCTCTCAAGACAGGTGGTCTTTCGTAACAGGTTTCTGCAAAAAGACCAGTTTCCAAGATCCAATTTCAGAACAATTTAAAGAAAAATAACGACAATCACTGTACAGATTCTATTCTTTAGTTCTTGGTAAAATATTGTATGCATTTATATAGCGATAAAGATAAACTTTTATCATTGAACATGAAATCACATTTTAATAGCAGCAATTACTTATCCTGTCACTATTGCTTAGCTAATCTATTTTCATGCTGAAAATATACCTTCCGTATAATGTGAATACATCCTCCCAGAGTGGAGAAAAAGTCAGTATGACCCTTTGACCTTTTGCACACCACTCTGTCGCATTGTCATGCACAGAAGGTAGATGTACCTATATGTCATTCTTCTCACGGACGCCATGCTATATAGACGTCTGAAGTCGTTGTGACCGAGAATTTATGCTTGTGGACAACTAATATACCGCAGTAAGTGGTCAATCTCTCTACAGTGTTTAATAATTCTCAATGTTACTACTGTCCATTTGTTTCTCAAACCGTATTGTAGCCTTTTGTTTTCCCCCTTGGAACTTCGTTCTTTGTGGGAATTCAGAAGTTACCTCGTGTTGTACCCATGGTGGTAGACACTTTTACTTAAAAATATTAACTGAATGGTATGGGTAAGTCCCTATGTTCTAGGAACAATAACAGGCCCTGCTCCAATGCTGAGGACATTGTTTCCTCCATTTTTATTTTCAACTCGATAAAATAGTGATAACTTCATACAAAGCTCGCATTGACATTCATGTATTTGCATGTTACCTCAATAAACAAATCATCAAAACTGGAATATCTTGTTTCCTTCAATAAATAAGAAAATACTTCAATGATAAACTTCCATCCTTTGTTTATTTGTGTGTAAGTCGAGTTTTGCATCAACAAGGGACCATACCACTACTGAAAAAAAAGAAAAAAAGAATTTCATAGACAAAGCATTGAGTGGGGCAGTATGGCCACAAAAAGACCTTGTGGCATACACACACAGTGCATCAAGTGCTTCAGGTGCACTTGGTAAAACTGTTGCACCATTTGAGATTTGTGGTCTTTCAGCACCTATAATCTAGTAGATTCAGGCGTACCTATCAAAGAAAACACAGAAGAACATTCCCTCTTCTTCATCCAGTTTTTCTGGCTTTTCTTTCAGATCTCATATGTTAGGACAAACATCTTCAGTGGCCCTCCAGAAGGAGGGTCTCGACGTTCAAGAAGCCGTTCAATTTCCCCCTGTAGGGAGATGGTGGAAAGTTCTCATGTCCCTAACAGCATTCACGCTTCAGGTAGCATGTTGCTCCTTCCTATTGGGGAGGTAGAGCACTGCGACTGTGGGTTGCGCCCTCCTCTAAGGAGGTTGAGCACTGTGACAGTGGGTTGCACCCTTCTTTGAAGGAGGTTGAGCCCCATAACTGTTGGTTGCACCCTCCCTTTAGAGAGGTTCAGCACCACGATAGTGGGTTGCTCCTTCCCATCAGGGAGTTTGAGCATCGCAATACATTTTGTGCCTCTGGCAGCATGTTGGCCCCTTCCGTTAGGGAGACAACACATTGCACCCATGATGCACAGAGTGAAGATGAGGTCTTCTCCATCTATCACTCATGGTATGGGGACAGGGACAGGACCAAGCTTCCATCCTCCCCCCCCATCCTACCCTGTGCAGGATTTTACAATACATACACAGGATTGAGGCTAGGGATGGGGACCGTTTCAGTATCCCCCTTACCCAATTATACCTATGAACCCTTATGGGATGTGGGGCCTTCCATCTCAGGGACCTTGGTTCTTTATGCCCCTATGGACTACTGGACCTTGCCATACCAATCGAAGTGATGCTGTGGCTTGTGTCCCACCATCACCTCACCAAGTGGTTTCCTTTTGGAAGGTTACAGGCTCGAGGGTAGTTAGACATTCTTGACTCCTCTCCATACCTCCTGATCAAACGGGTTGCGACACATAGTACCCCTATACCCCTCCATCAAGGGACATAGTGATACCCAGCCACTCTCCAACTCAGAGTGTCCTTGACTATGAGGATGATGATGCTCTCTCTATCCTTGTTGACTCCAACAAGTTTGAGACAGAAGCTGTGACAGTGACATTTCTCTCGGGCCCACTCCCTCATCTCAGGTGGATGAGGAAGAAGAGGTGGTCTGGTCCTTTGATAAGGCGGTAAACAAGGTTTACCGTTTGTTACCCCCCGACTTGTGCCCCAAAATATCTGGCACACAGTCCAAAAAGATCCTTTCCAGTTTGGAAAAGATCGCCGGGGTAACACCTCAACCAGACCTCTTACTTCTCCTATTTTCATCTACGATTGAGGAAATATTGGGGAGGTTTTCACAAGGCCAAAATATTGCTCGACAACGTAGAGGGTGGACTTTTCCTCCCTGTATGTTGAGACCCCTTATCTCTTCATCAGGCCACCAGGTACATTGCCCGAAGTGGCCTATTAAACCTCCACCTTGGACGTTGATGGGGTCAAAGTGGGTATTTCTTCGGGATCCTGGGCACACCTTCCCATCAAAACAATTGATGCCATGGAACAGAAAAACTGGTTATTTGTAACCATAGCCTTGCATTTCTCAGCTACTTTACATGTTCTGGAGGTTGTGGCCAAAACATCCTGGCATGCGCTATTTGTTGCCATGGCATTATCAATGGAATTTCTGCATATCTGCCATGATGCTGCATTGGACTTGTCGAAGGTCTTGCTTAACCACAGTAAAGACCTTCTAAGGGTTGTTCCTCTAGAAGCTGAGACCCACTCTGGGGGCCTCATTCTTTCCGTGGCTTCTCAAGACTTACTCGATCACCAACATCGATCTTTTACCTCCACTCCTGGTCCATCGCAATCGACTAGGAAACGAGGTCAAGTAAATCGTCCTCAGGGTCCATCTGCTAAGTGTTTCAAGCAGGCACAACCTCAGTCCAATCCACAGATTCTTGCTAGACCACCTCCTCCCACATAAGGTCCATGGCGCCCAGGTTGCCACAGATCCAAGAGGAAGTTTTTGTAACCCACCATCCTTTCCTAAAACAGGGCAGGAAGTGGGGGGAGCAGCCCTAGCAAATTACCTAATCTCCTGCCGTGCATCCCCTTCTCAAACATTCCAGTAGGTGCTCGCCTAGGCTTTTTCTCAGAGGCTTGGTCAAGCATCATGGATGATGGTTGGGTCCTCTCCATTGTAAACGAGGGTTATCGACTCCAGTTCAGGAACAACACCAACTATCAAGGACCCCCATTTTCTTTCCCCATTCCAATCTGGTGTAATTAAGGGAAGAGGTGCATACCCTTTTGCAGAAAGGGGCAGTCGAGATGGTTTTAAATGATCAGTCTTCTGCCGCCTTCTCCCGATCTTCCTGGTCACCAAGAAAAGCAGGAAATTTTGAAACATTATCGATATCTCCCCGCTGAACCAGTTTCTGTGGGAGGAAACCTTCAAGATGGAGATAACCTGCTCAATCTGGAATACTCTTCATCTGTCTAATTGGGCAGTTTCCATTGACCTTCAGGATGCCTATTTACACGTCCACATTTTATCCTCTGCACTGCAATATCTTCATTTTTGCCTAGACCAGGAAGTTTTTCAATTTCGGGTTCTGCTGTTTGGAATCTCTTCCACACCCAGAGTCTCCACCCGGGTTACAGGAGTAGTAGTGGCCTACCTTTGAATATAGGGAACATTGATTCTCCAGTATTTCAATGACTAGCTGATTCACCATTTTTATGTTAAGTCCCTTCATCAGGATCTATTCCGCTCTTGGTCCATGATAACTCAATTGGGTCTCCTATCCAACCTCGAGAAGTCAGAACTCATTTCATCACAGGACATTGTTTATGAGGGGATGAACTTCCTCATACACCAAAACTTGGTCCGGTTTCCCTTGGATCAGATAGATCGAATCCTGGCTCTCCCAGAAATGCTACGAGCGAAAACCATTGTATCTGCTTGCCTTTATCTGTCCCTACTTGGAACCTTGAATGCCTCTGCCAAATGATTTCCTTTAGGACATCCTCAAATGCGTCCTCTACAGTTCCTTCTTCTGGGAAGGTGGAAACCTCACAGAGATTCTCTATCAACCCCGATCCCTCTAGGACCAGTTTTTCATCACCATTTGCTTTGGTGGATGATTAAAGACAGATTCCTGATGGGGGTCCACATGTGTGCACCCGATCCCCATTCATATCTGTTTGCAGATGCGTCAGATTCAGGCTGGGGAGCCCATTTAGAGCCAGAGGGCATAATTCTACCTCGGTTCCTGGACTCAGGCCGAATTGTCCCTCCACATCAACAACCTAGAAATAAAAACAGTATTTCTAGCATTGTAAGGGTGCATCGACCTAATAATAGGCCGATGTGTCATGGACTCCACAGACAACACGTCTGTCGTAGCCTACCTACAATGTCAAGGACGTCTGGTCAAGGACGTCTGGAACCTTTTCCTCTGGGCAGCCTCAGAGAATGTCACAATCTGAGTTCTCACAGAATGGTCTCTTCACCACTCAGTGACAGAGTCCTTGTTTTCCCTTTGGGGAAGACCTCTAGTGGACCTGTTTGCAACCAAGCTCGACAGCAAACTTCCCTTTTACGTGTCTCTTGTCCCAGATCAGAAAGCATGGGCAGTTGATGCATTCAGCTTCCAGTGGGATGTCCTATTCGCTCATGCCTTCCCACCTTTCTGACTGCAGTCACAAGTTCTGCAAAGAGTCAGAACTTCCACTGCTCGAGTCATTCTCATTGCCACATTGAGATCCCAACAATCAGGGTTCATCGATCTACTAGACCTCTTATTTGATTGACCCAAGTCTCTACCACACAAGAGGGATCTCCTGTCACAACACCGGGGATCCCATTTCCACAACAGCCCAGACATTCTCCACCTTCATGCCTGGCCGATCTCAATGATCTCTCCACCAGAACAAGTTTTCAGACAGAGTCACCAGCTGCATCATTCAAGCCAGGAGAGCTTCTACATCCAAAGTTTATGATACCAGGTGGAGAATCTTCTGTGATTGGTACAGTAGGAAACACGTTGATCCTATCTGCCCTTCTGTAACTTCCATTGCTGATTTCCTTTTGTTCCTCTTTGAGACCAAAACATGTTCAGTATCCACTATCAAAGGCTATTAAGCTGCCATCTCCAACACACTTTAATTCTTGCATGGCACAGACATCGGTTCAGATCCGCATCTTGCCGATCTTATAGTTTTTTGAGCTTCAGAGACCTGCCTCTTGCTCCCTTGTGCCCAGTGTTCTTTGGTCATTAACAAAACACCTTATGAACCCTTGAGTGAAGCTTCCTTTTTGGATCTCGCGCTCAAAACTGTGTTCCTTCTCACCCTTGCCTCGGCGAGATGAAGAAGTGAAATTCTTACCTTGTCCATTGACTCTGGCTGTCTTATCCCCTTACCCATAGAAATTTCAGTCTTAGTTTATGCACAGGGGATGATCAAGATAGACTTTTATGCCCCGTGCATGCTCTTGGCTTCTACCTTAATGTCTCCAAAGCAAAAAGAAAAGGTAGGAAATGTCTCTTTCTTCCTATTAAGGGCTCTGTAGACATATCAGCTGCCACTATCTTCTGGTGGATTGTCATGACAATCAAACGAACCTTTGAATCTCTCACCGATTGAGACCTCACCTTTATGAAACTTAAAGCCCACGAGGTTTGAGCCTTGCTACCTCATGGGCCTACTTTAATCATTCCTCTCTGGGGGATATTATAAAAGCAGCTTTTTGGCTCATCCATAATACCTTTTCCTCCTTTTACCTCTGCTCACTAGACAAAACAGAGTGCAGGCATTGTTTCTCTGGGTCCCATTGTTATGACACAGCATGTTACTCAGAGAGACACAAATACTCTATAGAAGTGTACCTCTCCCTCTATGGTGAGTACATTTAATTTCTGTGTTTTTGATCAGTTTGACATCAGCCCACCCACCCTAATGACAAATTTAGCTAAGCAATAGCGACAAGATTAGTAATTGCTGCTATTAAAATTGCATAAACTTGTTACTTTTGCAGGCCAAATATTCAACTTTGTGCGACCAAAAGTAATAATAATAATAATAATAATAATAATGATAATAATAATAATAATAATAATGACTTTATTTATAGAGGGTAACACAATTAGCTAAGAACTAATCTACCTTGAGGCAATCATACAAAGGAATTTTTTTTTTTTAGCTGCATCTCTGAAGCCACTGGATATATTGTGTTTGGAAGAAGGAAATAGAGTGGGCATTTCTAAGCTCAACTGAAATGCTATTCCAGAGCAAAGTTCCAGAGTATTGGAAACTATTTTTAAATAATTCCTTATTTGGTTTGAGATTTTATACAGTTTTGGCAGACATGGATCACAGGTGGGAAGTATTGCCAGGTAGCCTATACTGGAATAGTGATTGTAAATATTCAGGAGCATTATTATTGGATATCCTGTACATTAATTTGGCTTTTCTCAAACGGATTCGGTCTTTAATAGGTAATATTTGTAACTTACAGCTAAATTTTCCTTGCTTTCTTTCTGGATTGATATTAGCCCAAATGCTCTTTTTTGAAGATGTGCCAGCTTTGCTATGTTTTTATCATTTGAATTACCCCATACTGTATTACAGCAGTCTAAATAAGGGTTGTATGTAACTGTTAAAAATATAGTTTTCTGTGCCTTTCAGGGAGAAAATGTCTTATCCTACTGAGAAGCCATAAACTTGAATGACTTTTTTACTGATATGTTTGATATGTTCAGTCCATGATAGGTTATTATCTACCAAAACACCAAGTAGTCTATCATGACAGACCATTTGCAACTTTTTATCCTTCCATGTCAGACATAGTTCATCACTATCAAGATTTGTCCTTTTTTGCCATGTTGAGATAAGAAATATTTTAGTTTTACCAGTATTTACCACCATGCCATTGCATGTGCACCAGTTGTCCAGTTTGTTTAGGGCATTCTGTAAAGAAATTTCGAGTTCATGCTTTGTGTTTTGGATGTCTGACAATGTTGTGTCATCTGCATAGAGATCTGTAGATGATATTGAGTCCCTTAGTAAAATTGGTAGGTCATTAATAAATAAAATAAATAGTAATGGACCTAGAATTGAGCCTTGTGGTACTCCATATCTAATTATTCCAGGTTCAGACAGAACATTATTTATATAAACATGTTGTGTATAAAGTAAACCATCAAACTGTGCTTTCAACACATTGGTAGATTTTCAGTTTCTTCAAAGTTATTTCATGATCCACCATGTCAAAAGCTTTCCTGAAATCTACAAATACAGATCCTATTATTCTACCTTGGTCAAGTGCTTGAAGGGAGATCAAGGTCTCACATGAATGGTTCTGTCTAAAGCCTGATTGATTAGGGTGTAACAGCAAGTGTTTGGTTAAATATGACATGAATGAATCATGAACATGTTTTTCAATCAATTTTGAAAAGTTTGGTAGTATTGAGATTGGCCGGTAGTTATCAGCATCATCCTTAGAACTAGATTTGTGAATAGGAGTTACTTTTGAAGTTTTCGATATTTTGGGGACAGATGAGGTTGCAATGCTTAAATTGATTATGAATGTTATGCTATCTAAAATAGCAGAGGCAGAAGATTTAATGAGTTGTGGACCAATCTGATCAAGTCCTATTGCTTTCTTGGTATCAAGTTCACTGAGACATTTTTAACAAAGTTTTTTTATACTGGTGGGATAGAGAAACATACCTCCTTAGAGATTTTGCTGCTGCAGAACTTTTTCAGTTCATTAAAGTTGTTTTCTGTCACTGGTTCTTTTAACTTGGTGGTAATGTTGGTGATAAAAATCATTGAATACATTTGCAATGTCAATGTCATCAGTGACTGTGGTGTCATTTACCAGAAGTGAGTGAATTTTATTTGTCTGATCTTCATGTGTTCCTCCAGTGAGTTCATTGGAGACTTTCCGAATGGAGTTTGTGTTGCTCTTTTTGTTTTCAAGCAATGATTGATAATAAGTTTTCTTAGCTTTTTTAATCATACTTATTATTTTATTTCTACATACTTTATATTGTGCATGGTTTCCCATAGCCTTGAATTGGTCTCGTGTTTTCATAGCATCTAGGATTTCAGTAGTAAGCCAGTTAGGTTGGATTTCATTCTTTACTCTATGTACTTTTAGTGGTGCATACTTAGAGACTACATCCATAAATAAGTCAGTCCACACCCTCAAAGCTTCATCTGTGTCATCCAAATTTTGGATCATATTTCGTGGAACTTTATATAGGTCATTGAGAAATTGTTCTTCATTAAAATTTTTCAACAATCTGTAAGTGATAGTTTTGTGTGTATTTTTCATATTTCTCTTGCATTTAACCTCTCTTGTCAAAAGAGTAGGATAGTGGTCATTAAGACCAACTTTTGGTACATTAACACAAGCCACTTTGTCTGGTAGGTTGGTATAAATGTGATCAATAAGAGTGCTTGATTTTTCTGTTACCCTTGTGGGCTCATTTACCAGTTGGACTAGGTCTAATGATTCAATAAATTCCATCCAGTTGTTCCTTATTTGAGTATTGAGAAGGTCCTTATTTATATCGCTGAGTGAATATGTTTCTTTCTTCTGTGCAAGAACATTTTCCATTTGTTTCAAAAATTTATCATTCCAAATTGCTTTGGAGGAAGGTGGCCTATAAATGAAACCAACTAGGAATGATTCTGCATTATTTTGAAATATTTCCACCCAGATACTGTCAATTTCATGTGACTCCAAGTCAAGTCGCCTTTCTGCATTTACATATTCCTTAAAGCATACAACAAGACCTCTCCCTGCTGTCTTTCTGTCCCTGCGTAATGGTTTATTGTAGCCTTGACAGTGAAATAGATTATCATTGTCGTTAGCATTTAATTTGGTTTCAGTGAGTCATAAAACATATATTATTTTCCTTGGAAGACAGCATTAACTTAATCTGGTCTATTTTTCCCACTATACCTTGTACATTTAAGTGACCTATGTTAAAACCTTTTGTATTTAGTTTCATATCAATTATATGTATGTCATCACGCAATGGGGTACTCACTGAGATTGTCTCCATACTAGTTTTATCATTCTGACATCCTATTTCCATATTTAAATGTTCATATATATTAGCGTCTTCAAAGTCACATACAGACCCTGAAAATCCATTCATTTTTGCATTTACAATAGTGTCCGTTGAATAGTTAGAGTCAAGAGTCTCACTAAGTACATTTAGATTTGTTTTAAATGAAGCATTGGCATTCTCCTCTTTGCCAGCTTCCTAATATGTCATATGTATCTTATACTGTTTTTCCTTAATTTTAAAATAATTTCCTTTCTCTTGAAGTTCATCATTGGCAATAGCTTCCATGTTTCCATCTTTCCATGCCATTGTTGCTATGTACATTTATGCACCAGAACTTCCTTTCCAATATGGCAGAAAGAAGAACACAAAAACTCGAAATGTTGAATGAAAGAACCCATAATTATCAACATATTTATTGAGATGACATCAGCCTGAAACCTGACACTGTCCTAGCATCCTGGAAAAAGCCATATTGATCACTCTGAAACCACACATTAACAGGGTTTTGTTCTTATCACGTGGTGATTTGACCTGTGACATGTATATCGACTTTGAGATTTGTGTAGTTGTGTGACTAGGGGTGAAATGATACACCTGTGCCACATATTGATACGATTCATGATATGCAGCCTGTGATACGATACATATTGATACACATATGAACTCAATGGTCTTTCCATCTTTGGAAGGTAGGTGGTGCCCTTTCATGTATATTGACATTCTTTGTTGTATTTCCAGTATACAGACTACAGACAGACATATAGTTAAATATTTACATGCAATTCTCATTGGTAAGAAGATATCAACAATACTTTCAAACAGACTACCAGTTGGTTGCAGTAAGTTTTATCCAATGGTTTAGGACATTTAATGGTGGATCCATTTAACTCCCTTTGTTTTGTATAGCATGAATGATTTGAAAACATTATTACCAATTTTTGTGTCTCAGTTACACTTGGAAGACATTATGATATTATCTTCAAAACAGAAGAAATAATGCAATGTCCTTGTGCAAAGAAAATCTCATCTAGAACAAATCTGGGCATTGGTAATAAAGTTGAATACCAACAAAATCTATCACATTTTATTTCCTGCAGATGCAAAAGACTGCTGCAGCCACAGATACTTGTATTTGTTAGTGAAGAAGGAAAACTATTGACTACACCCAGTTCTATTCTACAGTTTTCTTTTAACTTACACAAGGTGATAAACTTGAGCAGTTTGAAATCTGCCCCATCGCTCATTCTGTGCTAATTTCATTTATTCCATCAGCACCTTCATTCACTGGATAAATATATTTGCATAAAAAAGAGAAATTCCAAATTTGTTTCCCATGTACAATTTAAGGAGAGATGATGACATGATTTTATGTTAAGGGAGACCTCCCCCTTTATCAAAGGAAAAAGGAGGGGAGGAAGTAATGGTCATAGGTCAGTATTTATCTAAACTTCAATATCTGTCTCTCTTTCTTCCTGCTCTTATAGCTCTGCAGAAACCAACATCTTTGACAGATGTCACCTCTAGTTGTATCAGCATTAATCTGTTAATTGTTTCTGAGCATACTCTGCTCATTTTCTTTGCATCAACATTGTTCTGTACTTCTTTTTGAAGGGGCATATGCATAGCTATCTTTGTCAGATTGAATATGTTGGGAAACTGATCTTTGTGACTGTTTTGCGCAATATTCCAGAGATCACAGATATTATCTTTCGGATACATCTACTTCAAAATAGGATTTTTCACTAATATAAACTTCATTTGTTAAATCAGTAGTTTACTGACTACTGTGCCAATTTTCTTATCTGTTTCGTAATGCTGTATAAGGGTATTTAGTCCATCAATGCTTGCACAGACAGAGTTATTAAAATAAATTGCAATTTTAACCCTTATTGTTTTTATTCAGTTTATCTTAACCCTGATACGGATACATGTACCGGTATATGGTCTTGTAGCATATGATCTGCAGGGCAAATCTGATTAATTAAAAATATGAAAATTGCATTATGCTTTTAAATTTTCTGTATTTTAATTAGGCTCATTATTCTGCCCTTTGTACATTTAATTTTGAAATATCACTGAAAGGGTCATGCCGTCTATTTTTTTTGTCCATCCAGCATGTACATCTGACTCATATATCATTTTGGGCTCAAAATCACTCACTGGTGTCTCTATTAATGCTTTCCCAGCTCCAATAATCTGATATACTTCATAACTTTAAAAATTATTGTCATCATCACTATCATCAGCCAGTATTCGCTGAACGAAATTGCAATGAACCACTCTGGGAATCAGAAATTTGGGTTTTCTAGGTAGCCCGTAATTTAAACACACATTTGTAAAACTTTCTTCATGAATGGTTCAGACTACGCCATAATTTTTATTCCTGGGCACATTGTTCTAATCAAAGTTAGTTTCACAACCATTCATATTGTGCTTGAAAAACCCAGATGTGAAACAGTTGTTACCCGAAAAACTGATGTCTCGACAAGAACGGTTAAATAAAAATTGTATACTTTGCTGATCACATTTTCATATATGGGACTTTCAACAAATTTGCAGGAGTTCTTGCATTTCGCTGTTCTCCAAGTGCACGAATTTGTACAAATTTTGCACAATTTGCGCAATGGCACACCGTGACAGCATCTCCACTTAAGTACTTGACATATCTAATGACTTTCCTGCGAAGTCTCTCTGTTGCTCTGCCGATACTTCCTGTTTGTCTTGCAGAGAATAAGCTACATTCATTTCTGATTGGTGGTTATTGTTAACAACAAATGAGAATTCAATGTAACATATTTCAACGTACAACAGATCTGTAACGTAGTTTTCAAGTCGACCAAAGGAGTCAGGATACAGTTCAAAGTAGAAACTTCGTGTGAAAGTGGTTATTAAATGATGACTAAGTACTTAATTAAACATGTGAAACAAATGCTTGGAATGTATAGTATATGCTGAACATACTTCTGAGTTAAGATAATTAGCATGAAATGGGGGGGCGCAGATTTACGAACCATGTCTCTCTGTGTTAAGTTGTAGATGGCGAGTGGGTATTCTCAAATAATCTTGTTCGTTTTTACTAATAAACATGAGTGCCTGTGACAACAAATGCTGTTTCAGATGGATTATAATTTTACAGAATAACAAGGCAACTAATAATTATTAATGACTGCTGAAGACTAAAATAACTTGCATATGATATGTATCATTTGTGGCGATTCTCCGTCTTTTGTATTTGATATGTGTATCATTCGTTTCAGCAAAAGTATCGATGCATTGATATATTGATGAATCATTTCACCCCTACATGTGACTAGCAATGCAAAATGGAGTGAACCATGTCAAATTTCATCAGCATCAGTGGATTAAAGACAAAACCAGTGTTATACCTGCAATTTCAGAGAAGATAAATGATCTTCCTTTTGATTTAATGTAGGCATGGCTCAATGTAAGTTTAAGTTTGCCAGGCCCGGTTGTCGTGGCTATCAAATATTGGCACCAGACAGTGTCAGCAAATTCCAACTTTTCAATTGGCAGAGGGCTCTGGCCATATACCCCAACATAAATTTCCAAATATTAAAAATGGGTGGCAAGGGTCAGAGGAAACTCAGATTAGGATAAATATTGGGGGAAAAGTGCCTTTTTTTAATGTGTCAGTTAAAATTTTTCTCTGCACATTTATAATATACTTCTTTGTGGTTTGAATGCTAAAGCATGAAGTTAAAAAATATGTACAAGGCAACAAAGACAAGCTATCTGTAACAATGTAAAGCTGTTAGTGAATGTTTCATTGTTCCTTTTTTAATATCACTTTGTACAGTTGTGCTTTCTCTGTGTATAACTTGAGTTCATTATTTTTAAAGATAGTATAAAACTTAGAATTTCAGTATTTCGATACTACTGGTGTTTCTCAACAAAATGGCAGAATCATATGTAATTGTATCAATAGAATCTGAATTAATATAATCACACCTTTTGTTTTGAGGAGCAGTCTTTAAAATGCTTCCAGGAGAGCAATCCATTTTATTTTTCAAAACAAAGATTTCCAGATGTTTTCTGAGCAGTCTTCTCAATTTTCTTCCCAGATTTCATGGCAGTTGCCTTTCACAAATATATATATGTTTACAGGTTCTGTCATTTTGAGATATGACATGTGACATAAATGATGATGTCGTGAATATCTGAGGAGAGTGAATAAATCTACTCAACACTACCAGGAGAGCTGTTTGCAACTCCTGCATTTTACAAAACACAAGCCCTGAATTAATGGTGTCCATGTTGGCACAAGTGATTGGCTGTAGTGGTTACTGTCTTTAGATAGCAATTAATTTCAATAAAACATCCAATTTGGATGTTGAAATCCTGAAGCTTTATTCTGTTAACTGTTCAGTTTCTTATAAAAATTTAGCAAGAGCAAATAATGTAACATTTTTTCTTTGAGGCTGAATTCCTGACATGAATACTCGGTTTCTGAATGAAGAACATTGAAATGTATAAATTAGCATTGCCTTTAAATCATGAAATGGTTGACTTGAAAAGAATAATTGCAATAAATAGTTGATGTCACTTAACTCACTTCCATTGCATCCAGGAGTTTTAAGTGCTGAAAACTTGTCTTGCAATTTTTAATCAATCATTTTGAAACTTTGTACATATTATGGTCATCATTTAAAGATGTGCATACTGACAAATAACCATGTGTCTGCAGTTTTGTTTAGAGTTGTTGCCCTTTTTGACTTGCAACTGGACATAATGGTACTGTGTGAGTGAATGTTGTGAACACAGCTAGTCTCACAGTCTTAAACGGATCATCATGAAACTTTGTGCAAGTTACAGGTGTTACGACCATGTAGTTTAATTACTTGTGTGTTAAAATTTGAATTCTTTTTATTTCATTTTTGTATTATTGTATATTATTATGAAGATGATTATGTTCACAGGGTCTGATATTTTGAAAGAAACATCGTGTTTATTTAGAACGTAAATATGACTCTCGGCTTTCTTAAGTTTTTTGTTTAGATTGCTGGGTGGATAAACTGCCAGCATAAACGATTGGTTGTGGCTGAGGTCATTTCTAATTATACGTGTTTACATCATGTACTGCAATTGTTTATTGCGAAATAACCATGCATTCTTCGTGCGTGTGCGTGAAATGACGTCTTAGGTCGGTTTTTAAACACTTAGATCCCTGTGAAATAGTCAGAGTCGTTCTTATACCTTGAGAAGAAGGTATTATTTTTCTTGTGCTGGAAAGAGTTTGTTTATTTTTCTTTACATCTGTAGAGCTCAAGATGTATATTGTTATAGATGACAGCTATAGGAGTTCATCTAATTTTAAATAATAATTTTTTTTTCCCTGGAGAACTACACAAGTGGTTTTAGGACAAAGACATTCAGTGAAATTCATTCTAAATTGGAACAGTACAGTACAAATTGTGGTTCAACGTGAAATTCTGGACATTTGTGTAAAGACTTCATCTGACGTCATCGTCCTCCATCTTGGAACGTCGTCAAGATTCAAACCTGGATTCAGTTAAAATTATTTAGTGATAGGACTTGTATTTTTTCAGTATTAGGATAAATGTTTGGATTTTCTTCACAAACCGTAGGTCCTATTTCATATTTTCACCTTTTCACCATATTTTCTAGGGAAATAAATTATTTTTGTTAAAACTTACAAAGCTTGTTGTCTTCACTCTTTTCTTTTGTTACTTTTGAACTAGGCGATACGTAACAAAAAGAAAATTGGGAAGCTCGTCCTTGGGATATTTGAATTTGACTAAAATATTTCAGAAAATTGTTTTTTGAAATTTAAATTCCCCTAGTTTTCAAATCTCAAGTACTATTTTTATATTTTGCTTGAAATCTTAGTGAAAACAACAGGCTTTCATTCACAATGTCGTTATCAAAAGTGGAGAGTTTTCTTTCTAATCCAACTCAGGAGCAGTTGGATAGTCTGAAGAAGGATGAGCTGCTTGAACTTGCCAGAAAGTACGAACTTTCTGAAGCAAAACCTTCCTTGACAAAACAAGAAATTAAAAATATTTTGATTCAGTGTTTGGTAGGGAAGAATATTTTTGACAAAAGTGTTTTGGCATCAGTCAGTAAGTCTACGACAGACTCTGACATTAAGGTAATGGAACTAAAAATGAAATACATGATGGAAGTAGAGTTGAGGAAGCTCGAGTTTCAGAAAGAAAAGAAAAAGAACAAATGAAATTACAATTTGAAAAGGAGGAGAAAGATAGACAAATGCAAATAGAATTACAAAAAGAACAAATGAAATTACAATTTGAAAAGGAGGAGAAAGATAGACAAGAAAGAGAGAAGGATAAACAATTACAATTTGAAAAGGAGGACAAAGATAGACAAATGAAAGTGGAATTGCAAAAAGAACAAATGCATTTACAGAAAGATAAAGAAGATAAGCAACTACAATTTGAAAAGGAGGAGGAGAGAGAGAGACAGGAGAAAGAAAGGGAGAAAGAAAGACAAATGGAGTTACAGAAAGAACAAATACAATTACAAAAAGAACAAATACACGTACAGATGCAGACACAAATTAAATTGAAAGAATTAGAGCTGGCAAGTGAAAAGAACTCATCTTAGTGAAATGTAGTCAGTCGTTCTTAACACCTTGAGGG
Organism: Megalonaias nervosa; assembly: GCA_016617855.1. NCBI lineage: Eukaryota > Metazoa > Mollusca > Bivalvia > Unionida > Unionidae > Megalonaias > Megalonaias nervosa. The sequence continues at coordinate 19,663 of JAECUM010093743.1, read as the reverse complement.
AACAAGGTGTTTCTAATTGTTGTTGCCATTTTGTTTTTCATCTGTTTTTTGGATTTAATAATTTATTCTCTAGAAGACTAAACAAGTGTACTTTTTTCTAAAAAGTTCTGGAACAAAGAAATTCAGTGGAAATTTATTCTGGCGTTTAATGGAAACATTATAAACTGTGATTCAATCGAGGATCTGTTACCATCAGTACAACGACCTAATCTGACATCATTGCCTCCATATTGGAATTTCATCGAGATTCGAACCCGGATTCTTTTAGAATTGTTTAATGATAGGACTTGTATTTTTCAATCTTAGGATTAAGTTTTAGATTATATTCACAAACAGTAAGTCACATTTCCAATTTTTACAATGTTTTCTTGGGAAATAAATTATTTTTGTTAAAACTTACAAAGCTTGTTGTCTTCAGTCTTTTGTTTTGTTACTTTTGAACGAGCCGATATGTAACACAGGGCATGTTTGATGCACATATCAACAAACAATGCTATGTGTGCATTTTATTTAGTTATTGCTCTTTTTGTCCAGCAGCTAAATACAATGTAGGACACTGAGAATGCTTCCTCTTGCAGTTTTTTTTTTAATGGATGTCTGTGAAACTTAGTGCATATAATAGTCATCCTCAAAAGTTTATTCATATTAAAAAATATTTGTGTTCCCATGATTTGTCTCCGAGTTATTGTCTTTTATGACTTGCCTTCTATGCTATATTTGACAGAATTTTGTAAATGCTACATCTCGTGTAGTTTTCAATGGATTGCATTGAAACTTGCTGTAGTACAGACTGCTTCAGTGGCCTAGTGGTCTGAGCATTTGCCTTGGGTATGGAGGTAGTGGGTTCGAATCCTGGCCAAGTTAGCCAAAGTTTTATAAAAATGGTACTAACAGCTGCCTCACTAGGCTCTCAACATTAGGAGGTTAGTGTTAGGACTGGTTGGCCTGGTGTCAGGATAATGTGACTAGGTGGGACATCATGCTACATGTCTGTGGCATGATGCCCCAGTGCTAGACATAACTATAAACTGCCACAATGCAGACATCATCGTGATATGACTGAAAAATTGTCAAAGCTACATTAAAAATCCAAATCACACATGCACACATACTGAAGTACATTTTGTGACTATCATTATAAGATATTCATATAGAACAATCATTGTACTGACAGTATTTTCAGACATGCACCTTTTTTGTACTATAGAGTTATTTCCATCATTGGGATCTGGGTGAATTGTGAAAGGGAGAGGGTATATTTACATGAGCAAATTGCTTACCATTCCTTGTCGTTTTTATTACTGGAGTATGAAGTAAATGCACATATGCATTTTGTTAGATGTGAATGTTATAAAGTGAAATCCTGTTTCTATAATATTGGACTTCTAATATAATGCAGGCTTTAGAGGCAGTGTTATATGTAGAATCCTAATTCCCATCCGTCCTTATGTCTGTTGACCCATCTGTCCATCATACAGTCTCCAGAATGCAACTGCCAGTAAATAAAGGATAAAATATTTGTTCTTGGTTCCCGGCTGTCAGACTTTTTATACTAATTTAGGTTGAATCAATTCCAAGGACACATGTTACCAATGTCTATGTGAACTTAACATGGCCAGCAATATTTATCATTTTGTACTATACTTAGTAAGTGCACATTGCTTGTCTCAGTCTATATCTTCGTCAATATAGTTCATCGTATTTGTTATACTATCATCGAGATTGAGTTTGCTGGATTTCATCAAACTTTTCATTTGACAGGTTGGAATAACAACTGGGTTCCAGGTTAACATGTTTGGGTCCTGGTCCTTAGAATTTTCAGCCCCTGAACTAGTCCCCCAGTTTTCGATGGATGCCATTGATACTTGGTAAATATTATGGTCATTACCTCATGATGTTCATATGGACAAATCACTTTGCTACCACAGTTCCATATTTTTACTTGAAGTATATGTTGTATGACAAAATTCTATGACTCCAGCTTGTGTGACAGTTTCCGGTGCATCTGCATAAAACTTGGTAAATGTTACAGTCATCACCTGAATATGCGCAGATCAATAAATCACTTAGCTCCTGCAATTCTTGTTAGAGTTATTGTCCATTGTCCTTTAGACTTAGAGATGGATGTAGTGTAAGAATCTTGTGAATGCAACTAGTCCTCAGATTTCATTGGATGGCCATCAACAGAAGGTGAGCATAATGAAAGATCAATTGTGATCCTGCAGTTTTGTTAGAGCTATTGTCCTTTTTGACTTGGAGACTGACGTAATAATGTATGACAATACATTGAATACAACTATTCTCAAAGTACTCAATATATCACCATGAAATTTTTTTCAGGTTATGGACATTATTAGAAGATGCACATAAAAAATTACTGCCCTTCTGCAATTCCTGTGTGAATTATTGACATTTTGTTCATGCAGCTGAGTTCAACATATGACAGGATATTGTGAATGCAGTTACTGAGTTAGTCATGATGTTGATGCATCACTTTATTATTTAGACCAATAGGTAAACCTCCCCTTTTTTTCTGACGTTACTGGTAGTTGATTTATTTGGAGTTATTGCTTATTTTGACTTGTAACTGGATATCGTATATAACTATATATTGTGAGCACAGCTAGTGGCAGAGGTTTCAATGAAACTTTGTACATATTATTGTCATCATCTGAAGATGAGCTTATCGACAAATAACTGCATTTTCACATTTTTGTGGATTTATTACCCATTTGTCCTGCAACTGAATGCACATTGCATGCATATATTTTGTTGCAGGTTTTGTTTTTTGTTCACTTGGCCGCTGTGCTGAAAAAAAAGATCAAATTTAGGTTGCTCTTGAGGCCAATGCAGCCTGACGTTAAAAGCTTAATTCTTTTTTAATTAGCTCACAATCACATATTTACCATGTCCACACCCATTTTACAATTTAATAAATCAAGATTTATCTGTAACAAGTGCACGGAGTAATGTCTAGTCATTTTTTAATCAATAAAATATCTCATTTTCAGTTCAGAATACAAGTTACATATAATAATTAGTGACTGAGTGACATCACAGTATGTGCAGCAGAACACGAAACAGAAAAAGTGACAAACTTACTTGTATGTAATCCATTTAAAAACCAATGATGTCCGAAACAAACACATTTATTCACAAAAAGTATTAATCTAAATAGAATAAGCACTGTTCATTCATGTGATGTTCATTTCCTGCTGTTAGTATTTCGTGATTTTAGGTTGTTTGCAACTGGGTCATTCTTGCTTGTTTTTTTAGTATTATTTGCATTTTTTGCAATGTCAATGATATTTCTCAGCTGAATAATGTTCCAGGGCTCAATGTCTTGGATTTCTAGCCACATCAGTCCTTTTTCGAATAGAGATTTAGCTTCTGAAACAGCATGGGTTGTTTCCTACGAATTCTCCTGGTCACTGTCATTGGGCTAGTGGATCCTGTTGATCCGAATGTAAATTTTCTTTTTTGTTTTGCACCTAAGAAGAACTGGACATTGTCAGCATCAGCCATACATTCGACAGTGAGGTGGTCATCATCAACTTTTATTCAGTGCTGTTATATCATCAAATGAATTAAAATGTCCCCTGAAACAACTTGAGCATCTTTAACATCCACCTCCATTAATCACTTAAAATCATAATCCTGTTTACAAAATAAGCTTTCATTATCCTGGATATCTTCATTGTGAGATTAACTGTCTTAAATTCACTCGTAAATACTGACAAGATTAAACTCACTTTTAAGTCTGATTTCACTGGAATATAAGACTTAATTGTTTGAATAGACCTTGAACTGTAGGTACATTATGCAATTAACCTCTATCTCTTCCGGGCTGCATTGCAACAGATTACAGAAAGCAATGGCATGTTGAAAGTACATGCCGCCACTAAACCTTTCTGTGATTTGTTGCCACCCAGGTGTCAATAAACAATGATTGACAATAAGCTGGTCCGCCATATAAACAGTTGTATTTATAGTGATCATGTCACTGATCTGCTGGAATGGCTTTAGTACTAAAGGAAAACAGTCGGGTGTATTTTATCCAAATACAGTAGTTGATATGGACCAAGGACAATTATGACTAATTGGAGACTTGTATGATTTCAGGTGTTCAATAGCCAGTTAGCAATACAATATTTTACTTTGCCTGAATACAACAGTGGTTCATTAGAGTTAAATTGTGACTGTAAAAAAAATACACAATCTGTACAATCAAGTATAGTAGTTTTGATGTAAAGGTTTTCAGCTGATAGTTGCTGAAAGTTGTTTCAGTATTTTTTAAAATTTTAATTTTTATAATTTTTATTTGGTTGTCCATAGTGCTACCACATTATATCTGGAATCGTGTTATAGCGAAACATGTTATAATAGGGGGATAACTGTACTTTAAAGAGTTTTACTGATGATTTGTTGTATAGTCTATCACTGGAAACCTTAACACAAAAAGTTGCAAGAGCTTGAAATCTCAACTTATATTTTCCATAATAAGCGTGCATTTTCCACAGATAACTTGCATTTTGTAAGTATGCAAAAGTTAATTCAAGCCTCTTATATATACCATTTGTCTGAAGAGCCATCAGTCTAAAGCAGCAATGACTCCTGGGACTGTTTAACTAAACTGTGATCTGAAATTTAATTGAATTCAATACAGATTCCTCTTCAGATGCATTTATCAATACACAGCTGGCAAATGCTTTTTTTAAATCCAAGAAGTGTTTATTGAGGACATGATCAAAAATTTGAAAAGTGACTTTGGAAATAGCCAATTGTTATTACTTGATGTTTACAAACTCTAAGAACCAAAGTGAGCTAAAAATATTGCAAATGTAATAGCTTTTACATTCTAAACAAACTAAATTTACTGGAAAAAATATCGAATCCCATGAAAATAATCATTACAATAAAATGTAATGAAACAGAATTAAAATAAAAAAGAATTTTAAAACTAACATATAAACAATTTAATTACATATACGTAACAAATCAGTTATGACAGTCATTCGTTCAGCAATGTCCATTGACTCCATAAAATTTATGTAGTTGTTGTTGTTGTTGTTGTAGGGTTTAACACCATTTTTCAGCACAAGATAGGCTATACATGGTAGCCAATATGAATGGTGGAGGATGAACCCGGGAAAACCCCAGTAAGAACCACCAACCCATGAGAAGCTACTGGCAAGCTTTCTCTCATAACCACATTAGCCAAATCCGAGACTCAAACCCACACAGGCAGAGGTGAGATGGCATTGATCCGTAACGGTGAGCACTTTAGACCACTCAGCCACTCGGGGAAATGTAGTTTTAATCGGTTCTCTTTGTAATCTGAATTTTTGTTTATACTGATTGTGAGAGCATAATCATTTTCAGCAATTGGATGATTTGATAACAGTACAGGTTTCAATCCTGATTGCAGCAGCAGGGTGTATAATTGTAATTGGATAAAATGTATTTTAAAAAAAGGGGTGAAGATATTGCATTTTCATTTGCTATATCTTTATCACTATTTTGCTAGAAACAATAAATTCCCAAAGAAAGTAACGGATCTAAAAAGTGCAAAGGAGATGCAGTGTTCCCTCATTAATGCCGATCTGATGGTCTAACAATAGTGATTAAAGTTGTGAGACCATCTGATACAGAGGTATGGTCCAACAAGGCTGTGTTATAATAGTGACTGGAATTGTGAGGCTACCTTATACTGAGGGATGGTCCAACAAGGCTGTTTAAGTAATTAAACAAATTGATTCAGTTGAATGTCATCCACACCCATGTTCACTTTATAAGAGAGGAAGTGGGATACTGAGGGGAAGTAAATGTATATAGTGCGCAACCACTATATTACCATTATATTCTATTTTAAGTCATTTTGTCTTATCAAGATTTCTGTGAGTGAATATTTGTCATATTAAATCTGGTGAATGATACTTAAGATGTTTCAGGAACATTATATATTTAAATACATGTAGGCACATATGTGATCAGAAAAAAAATTCAGCATTTGAACTTGAGGCGTTTAGCTTTACTAGTTAGACCCGGAGAGCTTATGGGATGATCTGCTGTTTGCGTCAGTCCATCTGTTAGTACAAGTTTATTATTGCTACTTCTCCTAAATACTTTGAGGATTACCATGACATTTTACACACATTCATTCCATTAGTCCTAAACGAAAATGGTGCTGATCAGAAATCCAACATGTATTGTTGTTGCAGCTCCTCCAGAATGGATGTTCATATCAAAATGGGTTTTCACTAAAAGACTTCTTATGAGGTCTAATTGGTCCTAAATGAAAATGGTGCCAATCTGATGTCTATTATGACTGCCAGAGTGGCCATCTTGAAACTCTTGTTATTGCTACACCACCTGAGTGAAAATGAATATTGCCATGTGGGATTTTATTAGAAGACTTTTTATGATGTCTATAGTTGTTGAACAATAATGCAAATCCAATATGGCTACAACAATATCCATTTTGAATTTTTTTTATCACTACCCCTGAATGGATGGTTGTATAAGTGGGTTTTTTTTGTGTACTAGACAACTTACGTTGCCTTATTGGTCCTAAATTGATAATGGTGCTGCTATGGCATCCAGTTTGATTGCCACAGTGACCATCATGGAAATCCTGATATAAGTACAACTCTTGAATGAATGGTCATGTCAGCATGGGGTTTTCACAGAAACACTTCTTTTGGAATGATGGCAATCTGATATCCAGTATGGCCACCATGGTGGCTTTCTTAAAATCTTGTTATCACTACTCCTTAAAAGTGCGAAGTCATATCAACATGGCATTTTCACCAGAAGACTTCTTATGATGTCTTAATGGTCCAAAATGATAATGGTGCCAGTAGGGTGTCATTCCCCTTGAGGGTCCCTTATTAATGGATAAGAAGCAACAGAGAACATGTATATCAAATTTACTGATTAAATATTTTTGTAAATCAGATTTTTCAATTTTTCTATTTTCAGTTATGAAGAACCCTTAAAGTGGCACCTATGAAAGATGGTCTGACCCAGTAGGTGTGGAAGTGGTAAGTTAATATATCTAGGCTAATTTTGACTGATTTTGATTAGCTCGCTCTTCCTTCTAACTTGGATATCGAAACATTGGTAAATAGTCAGGTGGTATTTGAAAACCCCCTACATTCTTCAGTCCTTTTTTTGTTCTGTTTATCATCATTTTCTTGTTCTACTGGTCACAGACAAAAAGAGCTTATGTGATTGCATGTTGTTTATTGTCCACCAGTCCATTAGTGCAAGTTTATTGTCACTGCTTCTCCAAACAAAGATCGTAAAATCACTGCATTTGCCAGACATATTCAGCTGATCCAAGGTTTTGACCAGCACATACTCTGAATAACAAGACATTAGTGATAGGATGTCTTAAATATCATTAGATTAATTTGTCTTTGATTAAACTACCAAATAAACACCTCAATGAAGTAAAATTTAAAGGTCACTAGGTCTAGTTTACAGATTCTTTCTTTTTTGAACAGTCAAAAAAGATGTCTGCAAGTAAGCTCAATTCAGAGGTCGCTAGGTCTAGTTGCATGTGCCGTTTCTTCGTTGGATAATCAATAGATATGTATGTCGCTGACTACACTTTTTTGGTCATTATGTTTTCCCAACAGTTTAAGCACTCTGTAGTCACAGAGCTCAAGACAAACAAGGTGTGAAAGCATATCTCCTAGACTTAACAAAAACCCTTTAATTGAATGATCGCCCCAGGGCCTGTACTATAGACATTATCTTAGTCCCTTGCACAACATGGCTTTTAATTATATTGTATTGTGGTGAGTCAGCACACACACATATAATTCTACCAGCATTAAGCAAAAAAATTCATTTTAAAAGCTTTCTTCCATATATACCATTTTATAGTTGAAATATGTTGCTTTTGAAACTTAAAAGAATTTTTTTAAAAATTGAATAAACCCAAACACTGTATTTTTATGTGATGTGTTCCATCAAAACATTAGAGAAACCAGCTAGGACCAGTCTACAGGGGACTGGAAATATTCCATCAGTATATTGATAGGTGCATTGATGCATGGCAAAGTAATAGTATTGGAATTGTCAAAGAAAAGTTAACATGTTTGCACAGCAAGCAAGCTGTTAATTGATTACGTTATTGTTTTAATTTGGGGAGGTTAAGGCCAAGCACGGAATGTTTTTTGAGGTGTTATAAGTTAAAAAAGGGGTAAAAGGCAGTTCATGGTGTCTTCCGAGCCTTGATGAAAATCAGCTTACTAATGGTGGAGGGGAGATAAAAGAGACCGACAATAGAAAATGATTTCAGCAGACACGCTTGAGTAAGTATTTTGATCTTTTTGTCTTGTTTAATTGTTATTGTATTTTTCAAGATGATTTAAGAGGAATATGTAAGGACAGCTCATACATTTTTTTGTTCATGTCAAAATGCTGAAACACATGCTTTCTTCTAATGCCAAAAAACAACTGGTTAAGAAATATGACAAGTTTAATGATGCTTGGATATCCGAGTTAAAGTGTGTATAGATGAGTAGCAAAGGTTGGCATTGTGTATTTCAAAGGTATGTATCTTTTGTGTTTCATAAAATGTTTGAAGTTTACATGCACATAAATTAATTTCAGGTTCTAGAATATAAAATATCAGTTAAAAATATATTAGGAGATAGTTAATTTTAAAGTTGGGATAAATTATTCATTAAAAGCATGAATAAATTATGTATTTTTTCATTGTTTATTTCTAGTCTAAATCAATCTATATTTTTGTAATTTACAGTAGTGAAACTTATCAACAGATTTTTGGATTTGAGCCATGAACAGAAAGAAGCCTTGAGGATGAGGCTCAGGAATATATATTAAGTCCAGGTCAGAAACTTCCACCTCAGGGTGAACATAACATGTAGGAGTATTGTGAGCAGTCAGCAACCTTAAAAACCTAGCAACAGAAATACTGAAGTTAGAAATTCTTTGCATACTGAGCATGGTTGTCCTGTCATTGCCACATTCTAATGCTGATAAAGAGAGGGTATTCTCCATTCTTCACAAAACACAAAGTGATTCAAGGGGAAATCTGGACCAGGGAATTATTGAGAGCCTGTTAAGTGCAAAGCTTACAAATCACATCGAAAGTTATGAGCAATCTTATGAAATAAAAATGCTATTGGATTTTAATTTTAAAAAGTTCCAGTGAACTAGCAGATAAAAAAACTCCTTTTTCATTAATTGTCAGTATACTGCCTCCTGTTAATTTATTATTGTAACATTTTTCATCAGAATAAGAATCTAATTCATGTTAGAACTTGTTATTTTCTTATGATGATAATACATATTAAGGCAAAAAATCCACTTGTTTTGTTTTCAGTCCCCTTAAAACATGTACAAATTTATGCCAATAAAAACTCTACTGGTTAGAAGTCAGTCTGCTTATCAAACCATGTAAATCTACTGGCTTGAAATCCTCGTTTTGGGACCTGTATAAGTAGATCAGAATGTCTGAAAATAAATTTGACTCGCAAAAAAAAATGTAATCACTGGTAGATTTGATACACATATTTTCAGCTGCTTCTTATCTATTAACAAGAGTCCCTCAAAGGGACTGATGGTCTGTTGACAGAGAAGAATGTCCAGGAATTCAAAATAAGACCATTTATTTCTTTGAACTGCTCAATATTGAAACTATCTCTGATAGTCTTTGGCAATTAGACTTTCAAATGAGTTGCTTTGGACATATTGGATGTTAGATTTGTACCATTTTTATTTAGGACCAATAAGACATTACAAGAAGTCATCTGGTGGAAAGTAAGAAAACCCTATGTTGATATGACTTTCCATTTTAGATATCAGATTGACATCATTTCAGTTTAGGACCAACTTGTCTTGACACAATGTCGATATGATCTGCCATCTAGGAGAAATAGTGATAACAAGATTTTCAATATGGCAACTGTGGCAGCCCCACTGAAAATCATTTTTGTTTACAACAAAGTAGACATCATATGAAGTCTTTCAATGAAAATCCCATGCTAATATGACCATTCTATCAGGGGAAGTACTGATAAGATTTTCAGGATGGCCACTTTGGTAGCCATATTGGATGCCAGAGTGGCACCATTTTTATTTAAAATCAATTAGACCAGCATGAAAGGTGATATAGTAAAAATCACGTTTTGATACGACCATCCGTTCAGGAACAGCGATTTTATAATTTTTAAAATGGTAACTGTTGGCAGTGTTGGATGTGTATTTTCATTTAGCAACTGGACAGTGTGAATGGTCATGTTGGGTCACAATGGCAATAGTGATACGACCATCCATTCTGAAGGAGTAGAGTTAAATGTACATATATTCATCTCAAGATCAGGTTGGTCCTAAATAAAAATTGTGATGCTTACACATCAAATTTGGGCCACTACAGCAGTCCTCTAAAATTTTTGTTTCTACTTCTCCTTCGGAATGGATCGTCTTATCAATATGAGATTTTTACTAATGACTTTTTGTGATATCTGGTTGGTCTAAAATAAAAATAGTGCTGATCTGACATCCAATATGGCTGACACAGTAACCATCTTCAAAAATCTTGTTATCACTATTCCTTTGGAATGAAAGTCGTATGAACATGTTGTTTTTACCTGTGTGGTCAAAATTTAAAATGGTACCTATGTGACTGCCAGTATAGCCCTTTCTATCCCAGTTTTTCTTAAGAAAAAAGCTACAGCAACAAGAAACAAAAATTATTTGAAGCTAACCATCCAGTTTTTTTTAATAGGAGTCAACTTATGAGGGTCTCATTAGGAGCCCCATGTTTATATTTCTATATCAATATTTAGCAGAGGCCTTCCAAGGTCTTGTACTTTGTGCCATCTAACAGTCGCTTCATCTTGTGTCCCAGCAAGAAACGAAAAAGCCTCCCATGGTTTTATTTAGCTGCTATCTTCCTTGACCTTTTGCAGTATTAAATTTGCTTTTTGTTGAAGTAGTGAACAGTCCAATTACATAACACTGATCTAGTCTGCACAGCTTGGATGATTGGGAATTGGAAGTCCGACATGGTTGGGAGTCTAGAGCCCTGAACATTACCAATCATGAGCTTATAGATAGGGTTATCTACCCACAATGCTTCGATGGTTCAGGTCAAGAAAGGCATCTCAATTCCTATCCTTGCAACGGGAACGTGGTCGATTGTTTGGTCTAGCAGCATACAGGGTGATTTAAAACCAAGCAATTGGTCATCCCGAATGTGGCTCCATTTCACGACCACACTAGTACACCCTGTGTCTCGTAAAATGGTGACTTCTTGTCAATTGACGGTACCAGTGCCCATTGGTAACCTTGCCTTGGGGAAAATACATGTGCCGATCGATTGGATTTCATCCCAACCAATCCCTGCACGTACCCTCCACTCGTATACTGTATCCAAGTTCGTATGCTGGGAAACAGCATGTTAACCGTCTGCGTTCAGTGGCAACTGCGACTCTCTGGACTAGCCCCTTTCGCTTAGGACAATTGGGCGAAATGTGACCCCACTCCTTGCAAGTGAAACATTGCTTGTCCTTATGATTTCCCTTGTTATCCGTACCATGTTTTTCAGTGAACCTCAGTTTTTGGTCCTTAGTCTGATTCCCACCTTTATTTGTCTCTTAAGATGACATTCTGAGAACCTCCCCGAGCTTCAGTGAATAAATCCACCTGTGTGGCAATGTCATTTATATTTGTGAAGGACTTTTCCTCTCAAGAACAGATATAACTCCTTGCCACAAGTTGTCAATAGCAGGTCTCGGAGCAAGAAATCAAGAAGACCATCGAATGTCTTAACAACTTTACCACATTCCACCCATTGTTGCAAATAATTGCTCATCCTAATGATGAACTGGGTGAATGTCTCGCCTCTCACTGGTTTGCTATTCTTAAACCTCTTGCGAAACCTTTGCTTGGTTAGTTCGTAGCTCTTCAGAAGTGCCTCCTTCAACATGAGGTAGTTTAACGAATCGACCACAGGTAAACGAGAATATACATCTAATGCTGTACCCTTTAGCAACGCGCTGAGATTAAGCGACCAATCGTCTTTTTCCACTTCTGGACAGTGGCATACCTTTCAAACCAGTTTAAATAGCTATCCATGTTATCCTTGTCATCTTCAAATGGGGGCAATTTTGGACCTCTCAGTTTAGAATCATGTTCCCCCTCCCTTTTAGCTTGCAATAGCCCAGAATTTCTTATATACTCCTTCTCTGTTTCTATCTTCTAGCTCCAAAACTTCAAACCTCACTTGTTTTTCCCTTTCTAATTTTCTGTCCTCTACTTCTTTTAGCAGTTCTATCTTTCCCTTCTCTAATTCTATCTTCTCCCTCTCTGCTTCCCTTTCCCATCCTATCCTTTCTTTTTCAGCCTGTTTTTCTAACTCTATCTGTTCCTTCTTAAATGCCATTTTTCTTTCCTTGGCTTCTCTTCTTTCCTGCTTTACCTGTCACTCTATCTCTAATTTCTCCTTTCCAGCCTTCTGTTCTAATTCTTTCAACTCCTTCTTGGCTTCCCTGTCTATTTCTCTCTGATCCTTTTCCCGAGCCTGTTCTTCCTGAACAAATTTTCTAAGTGACTACCCCTCATAACCAAACTGTTTTCCAAATTCCACCAGATCTTTCAATGATGTCATTTCTACAAATCTGATGTGATGACCAACCTAAAGTGCACTAGTATGCAGATATATACAATTACTAAATTTAAAAAAACCAGCTGTATTTTCCTTCTCAGAAGGCAACAAAAATCAATGAACTGTGTACTGCAGAAAACTAAACTTAATAAAGTAATGTTAGATGATTACTCAGCCTCACAAAAGTCTTGTCAGGAATGTCACAGTCTGAAACACATAAGAGTACATACAAGACTAATGAAAAAAAAAATAGCTTTAGTGCTCCATTTATTCTAATCCCACTTCTGACACTATTGTAACAAGATAACCGGGTTGGGGTCAGATTATAACAAAAAACACGATTTCACAAATCACAAATTTCACAAATTTTCACGATGTGAAAAAATACAATATTTATTTATGAATGATTTAATGAAAAAGACTGTTTGATTTGTGCACTAACAAAATCCTAATATTGGATATTTAACAAATTATGCACGAACCTGATAATGTATTGCAATTTAAATGAAATGTGAACAGATGCAAGAAAAAGCCTTAAATAGTAAAAAGATACAATGATAAATGATTCAAAGTGATTCCACACAAACAATGGAAAAAATGATAATATGTAAACATTGACAATTTCCACACAAAAATGGTATAGTTCACTCAAATAATGACATATGACACATTTTCGCTCAAATAGTGAAATATGATGAGTTTTCATTTAAATAGTGAAATATGACAAGTTTTCACTCAAATAGTAAAATCCGAAAAGTCTTCTCCGCTCCAACGCTCTGTCGAATGGTTGAGGAGCCACCATGAACAGTCTGCCCCTCCTGGTCTGCCTAAAGATCTGTAAAATCTCTTGTTCTCTGCAGACCCATTGGTCCAGAAGCCTTGGTTCTTCACTATGTAATGACCTTTATCTTCTTCTGGGCCAGCCTCACACCTGACAGCAGCACACTGGGTATAACACAACCCAAATTAGCACCATGGCTAAACAACACGTACAGTACAGTGCATATATGGAGATACAGCATAACTATTACTCCGTCCCTCCTTCACTCCTTCAGCACTACACTCAACATTCACTAGTCACCATTCACCAGTCACCAGCCATCAATCAGTCAATCACCAATCAGTCAGCTGAAAATATAATATCTGAATCCGTGCACTACAAATGACACGGTCGTGTATAACAGCACATAATGACGTTATGTACTGGAAACTTGAGTTGATTATTTTATACAAATTATATTATTGGAACAACTCTACAAGGTGATAATCAGATTCAGAAGTGAACCTGTGTCTGACAAGAATCTTATAGTACTTAACGTAACACCTTCTCTTCCTTAATACATAAAACATTATTGCGAATATAATCGTTCTGTTAAGTTACATACAGGTAAAGTAGGAAACAGACTATAACATTGTATTATATGACACAAGTCTGAATTAGTAAAACAGTTATATCCTACAATACAAATAGGAAAATAATATGTAACTTGCATACCTCTGCAGCTGGAGATTGTGCATCATAAAGTGGGCTGTTCACTGACAAGACTCTTCATAATGTGATGTTTGACTCTATGATGAGGTAATTTATAAACAGGCCATGTAGCCATACACTGCCTGTGTGCGCAAGGTATATTGGTTTTCCCATCGTAAGCACTTTGCTCATGGAGCATAGAATGAACCAAACTCACCATTTCGAAATAATATATGATATATATAAACCATCCTCTGGTAATGCTGCACACAGAAACGAAACCTGAGTACATGTATTTAATCCAAATAATAAATAAACGATAGATATATACAATTCCGTGACACTGATCGGATCTCAAGTATGATTGCCATTGTGAACAAGGATAAGGGTCAATGACACAAACAAAAAATAAATGCTTATGTGGTATTATAGCAGGCAGGACTCATCCATTGGCTGTGCACTCATGTGATGATGTCAGAATGTTACATCATGAAGCAGGGTTCACATGGTTCAGGGACGAGTCAGGAAATTCTTCAGTTTTCAAGAAAGTCATGGGAAGTAAATCAGAATTTTATGCCAACTCAGGGAAAATCAAAACCAGTGAAAAGTCAGGGAAAAGATATGCACCAGCAAATAATAAATGTATATACTCCTGGACAGATAGTCAGAAATGGAGGTTTTCAAAAAAATATTATAGCCTCCTCAGGAATTTTAATACTCTTGATGAAAAAGATAATAATTATTGATTACTTTCAGAAAAATATTATATTCAAAGAAAGTATAAGATTCTAAGAAACAAAGGTCTTCACATGTATGTCACCATTTGAAGGGAATGAAAAGATGAAATGACCCTTATTTTGATGTTTTTGGTCACCAAACTGAAAGGGATCTGATAGCTTTTTTTAATGGATATGTATGGTCTTTTATGAATGGGAAGAAATATTTCAATCTATGGACAATATTATAAAGCACTTTTCAATGGAGCTTTTGTCTCAGTATACATTATTAAAAATAGCAATGTTTGTTTGAATTTTCCAAGAGCAGCTGCAAGCTGGTCCGCCACACATGTAAATTTATGAGCATGGAGAGTCTGTGGTAAAAATTGGTTTCTAATGACTTTGTGAAAAACAAGCTTTTAGTCTTTACCAACAGCTACAGTGCAAAGTTTGAGTGTCATTAGAAATATATAACACTAATTTGTATGTGTCTATGTCTAGCATTCCACCTGTGTTAATATTTGAGGCATACATTATGCTGAATTATTATGCGCATTTCTCTAGATGTTTCTATCTAGCAATGAGCAGTACTTGGATATCATGTAATATAACTGGTGCATGTGATGTAGATTCAGTTCCATTGGTGGAGTCTCATCTATACTGGAGCTACATATTTTAAACAGAAGAGAAATGCAGAAGCATCAGCAGCTTAAATTTCAGAAAAGCAGCCCATACTCTGCTGATCAAGCAAACCCATGTAGTGTCTCCTGTAAAGTGTGCCACTGACAGTTCAGAGCACAAATTGGCCTGATCAGCCACTCACTTACTTGCAGAAAACAAACTAGTAATTGGCGTCGTGGTCATCTTCAGACTCTAAGGACAAACAACAAACGGCTTTTTCCTTGTAGGGAAAGACAATTTATTCATTGGGTGGTCAAGAAAGCACGCAGCTGTATTTCATTCTTAGGGCACCAGTTGGCAAGAACAGTTGGAAATACAAGTTTAAGGGGGATAACTCTGTTTGGATTAGGGAATTGTTTAAACTTTTTTATACAGTGATATAATTACATCTTTAGACAGATACATTTAATGCCATTGTTTGTCACACAAAAGCATGACTTTGAACTTCCAAATGCAGCAACATTTCCTATGGCTTCTGGCCATCCCTATATTTTGTATAAATTTCTGTATTTTTATCCTTATATTTTATTCCTTATTGTTGTTCCAATGTGCTTTGCAATATCCCTATATTCTATGGGAGAAGCACATGCCAATTTTTCAAACAAATCATTTGTTTTCTTCAGGGAAAGAATAGTGGAAACAATGAATCATCATTATTAACGTGCTCAATAGAGAAAAGTAGTAGATATAGATTATGTATGTTTAGATTATTATTTCACTGCTTGATATTAATATATTGGATAATTGGTATGTTCAGGTACTTTCAATAAGTAATGTTATCACACTAAATTCACTATATTTTCCTGTAAACTCCATGTACTTTTCCCTTTGCTTTAGAAACCAAATGCTGCCCCCCCCCAACACTGACCTTAGAATTATGAAAAATTTGAATAGAAAGCATTCTCTTCAGTAGACGTGTTGCCCCCAGAATATATCTTTGACCAAATTAGGAGTGATTTGCTGCCAACACTGCTACAGACATATCTTTCTAAACAGTATCTGCTTTTCAGGTTGAAGATTTTACAAATTATTTAAAAATTATGTATGCTTTTAGAAAGTTATTACCGAGAACTGAACATGTTTTTATTAGCAAATTGTATTCAGTTGAATGCAGAAAATCTGACTGAAAGACTCATAGTACTAATTCAAGTGTTACAGTAAACCCATGGAAACAGTATACTATTAAAAGTTAAATAACTTTAAATTTTCAAACATGTGATACCTATTCCACATAAAAAAATCTGGATCTTCATTCAGCATTGAGTGTTTGTAAGTCAAGTCTGTTAAAAGACGACTTCTGGTTATGCAAGTGAGTTGACTTGAGTCAAAAACGCTTTCTATCTTTTTACCAATATAGTTTCATTTGACTCTTTTATTCATGTTATTTTAGACTGTAAGGAAATTCTTTATGTTATAAATACTATAAAAGTGGAACATTTGAGAAACTTAACTTGAATCTTGTGTTTCAAGCATAGATGTTTATCTTGGTACTGCATGAACTGTTGCACGATCAGAACGAGTGTCTGTATGCATCTACTAACTGTCAAGCAGAAACATGATCAAAGTAATGGATACTTCTACCTTATCTCTCTCCAAATCAGCCAGAAATGCTGGAGCTTGATTCGAAGACTTGGCAACGCTCAGTAACCACCAGTTCAAGCTCACCCTGTTGTCAAGCCAAATGCTGTAGCTAGCCACTTATTACAAGTGGCAAAAGCACCCCTGGAGAAACAGCACCGACGTCAAGTACGAGATGAGTGGCGACAATACTGCCATCAGAAGTCATATGAACTAGATCAAAATACTCCAGAGGCATTTACAACAACAGAACTTGAAACAGTGCTATGCAGCATCAAATCAGGCAAGCAGCAGGATATGACAACATCCTGCCTGAGCTCCTGAAGCATCTTGGCCTGAAGGTAAAAGAATGACTTACTGCTTTTTACACCCGGGTTGTTAGGGAAAAGTGCATGCCGACTTTTTTATGCCATCAGGCCAAGATTATTGCAATACCAAAGCCCGGTAAAGATCCCAACAATGCGGCGAGTTATCGGCCGATCTCCTTGCTTTCAGTCTGTTTTAAGGTACTGGAGCGCCTGATTCTCCAAAGAATTGGTCCTGACTTGGAGAATATCATAACTGTTGAGCAGGCAGGCTTCAGGCATGACCTTAGCACTTTGTGATCAAGTCCTTGCCCTGACTACATTTGTTGAAAACGGGTTTCAGAGGAACCTTAAAACTGAGTTTTTTTTCTAGATCTAACAGCGGCATATGACATGGTCTGGTATGCAGGGCTGCTGTTGAAAATTTCCTGAGTATTGCCACGCTGGATAGACTATTGAACTGTTCCTTCGCAACAGGCACTTCAGAGTGCACATCAAAGAGAACTGCAGCTCATGGAGGCATCAGAGTAATGGACTCCCACAAGGGTCTGTTCTTTTGCCAAGTATGTTCAATGTCTGCATCAATGACTTACCTGTAACACAGTCATGCAAGTTCATGTATGCAGATGACATTGCTCTCGGGACCCAAAGTCGCTCATTTGCTGAGCTTGAGGGCGTACTGAATAAGGACCTGGAGGATATGACGGACTTCTTCAAGAAATGGCGTCTACAGCCCAGTGCAACAAAGACAGTCTCCAATGTCTTCCACCTTAACAATGCAAAAGCAAACCGTGAGCTTTGCATCCTCCTCAGTGGGCAGCAAACAAAACACGACCCGACACCAACACACCTTGATGTGACTCTGGACAGATCACTGACATTCTAGAACCACTTAAAGAAAACTGCAGCAAAACTTAGCACTCGAAACAACCTACTCCGCAAACTGGCTGGCTCAGCCTGGGGTGCTAGTGCTCAGACACTCAAGACATCAGCACTGGCCCTCTGTAATTCGACAGCCGAGTAATGGGCTCCTGTCTGGGCTCGATCATCCCATACTAAGCTAATTGATGTCCAGCTCAACACAACAGTGCGCATAATCTCTGGAACACTACCGTATTTTATGTATTTTTTCGTACCCTTTAATTTTTCATACACAATCCAGTTATCAAAATAATAATTATTTAAATGTATCATAATTTTTCATACATATCACTTTGTATTATTTGAAAAATTCATTAAATTATCGGTCATAAAATTTCCACTAAGAAGATTTACGTTTGCAGAAAAGATCGAAAATACCGTATTTCCATTTTGTTTTTAAAAAATTAATGATTAATTGTTGGTGAGAAAATATAATGATTGATGCATAAGCATGGGCGCCCGCAGCATAGGTCAAGGGGGGTCACGTGACCTCCGTGGAAATCATACTGCAATATATATTCCGACAAGTTTAATCATGCAAATGAAGCTGAAAATATGTCACAAGATTCTGTTCAAAACGCTTAGTAAATATTAGCTTTAGTTTCAGACTGCTTATTATACTAACTCCCCCGGCTGTGACTGACTGACCCCCCCCTTTTGCAAAAGATCCTGCGGGCGTCCATGTGCATAAACTATTATTGTCATTACAGTGTCTACTGGTGTTTATTAACAAATGAACAAAGGACTTTACAGACCATACCTTTAAATATTATCGTTAATTAGTTCTCCTTATTAAGTCCGTCACCGTAACAAAACACCACGTGCATTTTAAAACAAGTTTGGAAGCCCTTTGATGTTGTCTTATCCAACAAAAATTACATGTCAGTACATGCTAAAGTGAAGACCACAGACCATTGATCAACTAACCTTATTGTTTCATTAGTCATACAAACATAAAATATAAAAACCTTGTCATTTTCCATCGTAAATTTGAAAGTCACGGACTCCGTTAAATCGATTCGTATATATACATATACTATCTTTTAAGCGCTTGTTCTATTTTGACTTGGATATAATTAACATTTTATTGCAAATCTATTCTATGATATACCCCACTATTATCTTTATTGGCGAGTTCGAATAACAAGTAATGCATATGATCGCTTGTCCTTATAACATCTGCTATATGGACAACGGCTTCAATAGCACATTGACAGACTTTCATTTCCCTAAAGCGAGCCTCATTTCCCTACTGGCATCCTCGCTGATTTGACCTCTTCAGTTGATTCTTGCCCTCAATCTGGTTTCAACTGGAATAACCATAGCACTAAGCATGTTTAATTAC